>JAKTXL010000106.1:0-49555 GCA_030582535.1 Insectozyma bohioensis | reverse complement strand
TTTTTTTTTTTTTTTTTTATATTTAACTCATTTAACAACTGATTTAACAACAGATTTAGTTAACAACTCATTTATACATTTGGGTAACTGATTTCCGCATTTGACGCATTTAAAAACTCGTTTACATCAGCAATAACCACCTACCAACTCAGCTATGACCACCTTATACCTACCAGCTCATATAGCAACTTATTCAGCAATAACCACCCATATACCAACTTATTCAGCAATATTAACCCATATACCAACCCATATACCAACTTATTCAGCAATAGTAACCCATATAGCAGTTTTTTTCTTCAAATGACAGTTTTATAACTGACAGTTTTCCTATTCTACTAGTGGTAGAATCTGAATACTCTTTTTGAATGTGAATATCAGAACAAATAAATTTATTCTGATATCTTAATGAACTATTGTAAATTCATATAATAATGTATATGTTAGTATTAATAGTTATACAACAAAAAGAAATATAAGTAAGATACTTACAGATGGAAAATTTAAAATATTGAACAAAGTTCTAATGAATTGATTTGATGATTGATTGATTGATGAAAAGAATTAATTGTTTTAAAAAATATAAATTTAAGTTGTTGTTTGTAGAAAGAAGAAAGTGGTTGTAAAAAAAAAAAAAATAAATTTGATTGTACAACAAAGATTTGGGGTTTATATAGTAGCGAGAGAGACAACACATACCAAAAAAATAATTTGCAACAATATTTTTTTTTTTTTTTCTTAAATAATCTATAATATATTAAACTAATTTTTATATAAATACAAACTTAAAATAAAATTAAAAAAAAATAAACTAACCGAATAAAGGATAAATAAATATTATATAATATAAATATATGTATGACGACGTTATGAAAAATTTATACTATTTCTTTTATGATAAGATAATAAAGTTTCTGCTTGAGTTAACCCAGGTAATTCATGAGTTGTATTAATTCTTTCTAATGAAGTTCTTGTTGTATTAAATTGACCATCTCTAATCATTTGTTCTCTTAATTCAGATAATGGAATATGTTTATGAAATTGATCATTAATTGTATTTCTTTTTAATTTTCTTTCTGAATTTGCTCTTGATCTTGATGTTATAGTAGTTTTTCTTTTAATTGATTTTAATGTTCTTTCTAATTTATTATCATGTTCTAAATCTTCTTCTTCAAATTCTTTTTCCATTTTATTAAAAATTTCTGGATCATTTTTAATAATTTCAGTTAATAATCTATGTCTTTCAACATCTTCTGCATCTGTTGGATCATAACCTTCTGGATAATCATCATAATAACCTTGACGTCTTCTTTCTCTAATTATATCAACATCCAGTGGTCTAAAATTAACATTTAAAAAATTCCATGTAAATCTTGGTAATAAACATCCTATAATACCAATAAATATACAACACCAAACTCCTAAAGTTCCTAAAGTTTGAGCACCTGCTCTATAAAATTCACCTGAATAATTTTTTGTAACTGACCAAACACCAGTCCAAAAGAAAACAATTAATATAGAAATTGCATCAATTAATAATGTTAACCAATCCCATCTATATTGTTGGAATAAAACATAAATATCACAAGCTGTAACAGCAATAGAACATGCAACAACTCCCATATAAAATCTATGATCAATTGTTAAACCATTTGGATTTTGAAATGATAAATACATTAATAAATATGGGAAAAAAAATGAAATAACTGATTGATAAACACCATCAACCATATACCAAATAAATTTATATTGTGACCATTTTTTACCCAAAATTCCACTAATATATAATTGAGGTACTAATAATGAAATTGTATCTGAAACATCTTGATCTAAAACTGCTAAAACAATAACTGGTAATGAAGTAAATGCTAAATTATAAAACATAAGGAAAGTATATTCATATAAATATGATCCATCAAAATTATTATAAATACCATACCAAAAACATGTAAATGTAAAAACAACATTTTTATAAAAGAAACATGGAACCATTTCTGCTAATCTATTATATGACCATCTACCATGAACTAATAATAATCTTGTTAAAAATCTAAATTGACCAATTGCATAATCTGATGACATAACTGCTTGTCTACCTTCAGCACCTGCGATACCAATACCAACATGAGCAGCTTGAATCATGGCAACATCATTTGCTCCATCACCAATAGCTAAAGTCATAACTTCTAAACCATTTTTAACCATTTTAACAACTTCTGCTTTTTGTGAAGGTGAAACTCTACAACATAAAACTGATTTACATTGTTTACCTAATAATAAAAATTTATCTTTTACAATTTTAACTGATTCATCAGATAATTCAGGATCTTGAAAAATTAAATTTAATGCACCACCATCAATAATTAAAGCAATTTTTGAAGTTGGAACTGAATGATCATTTCTTGCTTCTTTTAATAATTTTTTAATTGATTCAGGTGATGAAACATCAATATTAAATGATTCTGTTAAATATGAAGTAATTAAATTATCAATATGATTTAAATTATTTGGATCATTTTCATCTGGTCTAACAACTAATAATTTCATATCATTTTCTAATAAATTACATGAAAAACCAATATTTATTGCAGTTTCAACTCTATCACCAGTTAAAACCCATAATTTTATACCTGCTTGACTTAAAATTGAAATAGATTGTGGAACACCCAATTGTAATCTATCTTCAATTGCAGTACCTCCTAATAACATTAAATCTTGTTCAATTTCATTACTTAATTGATCAATATATTCTTCTCTATCATCATCAATTGATTCATTTGCTTGTTTAAATTTAGCAGACCATTCAGTATAATATTTTGGATCTAATTCTTTTTCTGCAATACATAAAGTTCTTAAACCTTCATTAGCATAATCTTCTAAATAAAGTGCAGTTTTACTAATTACTTCATGAGAATTTCTTGATGATAATCTTTGGAAAATAACATTATCAGCACCTTTAGTATATAATATTATACGACCATCTGGAGTTTTAATGATACATGACATTCTCTTTCTAACTGAATTAAACGGTATTATATCTAATAATTGAAATTCTTCTTCTTTACCATAAACATCTATTATTAATGATTTTCTTAATCTTTCTTTAAAAACAACACCTAAATCTCTTGCAACTGAAACTAAAGCAGCTTCATCTGGAGATTCAGCTTTAAAATCACGTAAAGTTGGATCATCATTATTATCTTCAGTAACAACAGTATGACATAATGCTAAAGCAAATAAGAATTTTTCATTTGCAATTTTTTGTGGATCTTTTTCATCAGTATATAAAGTATCTTTAACAAATTGACTTGAAACAAATGAAACTTTATCTTCTCTTAATTGATCATTTTTAGCATATTCAGTTAATTCATCAATCATAAGTTGTTTATCTTGAGCAATTTTAATTTTCCATTTATTAGCTTCTTCAATAACATCAATTCCATTTCTTTTATCTAAACCTTGTTTTGCTTCTGTATAAGCTAAACCATAAGATTTACCATTAATTGTACATTTTCTAAATTCCATAACATTTTGAGTTAATGTACCAGTTTTATCACTAAAAACATATTCAATTTGTCCTAAATCATCAGATATATTCCAACTTTTAGGTATACATGGGAAATTTAAAGGAGCATAATACATTTTAATATCTGAATAAATAAAAAATGCTTGTAAAGTTTTAATAATTTCAATAGATATATATAATGAAATTGGAACCAAAGATTGATAAATAATTAAATTAACAAAAAATGATATAACCCCATTAATAGCAGGAGTTTTACCATAAGGATGAAAATCAAAATATCTTCTTGAATTATGTTTACCTCTATAATATAATCCATTAACAAGACCAGAAATAAAACATAAAACAAATAATAAAACAAAATTAATAATAACTGATAAATTTAATTCACGAGAAATTTTTGAAGTTTTAGTTGGAGTTATACCAGAATTTAACATAATTTTAGTTTCTGAACCAGTATAAACAACTAAACCAACTACCCATTTTGTATTTCTTAAAGTACAACCTCTTAATAATACATTATCAGGAGTAATTGCTTCTTTTTCATCAGGATCAATTAATTGACCTTTTGAATTAAAATTTTCATAATGAATTGTACCTTTAAAACTATATAAATTTGGATTTGGTGAATCACATTCAACCCAAAATTTAGTATTTTTTAAATCTTCTGCATGTTTTAAATTATTATTACCACCACATTTTAAAGCAGTTTTAGTTTTTAAATTAATTTCACCATCTAAATTTTTAGTTTCTATAAAACAATTACCTTCTGGATCAGATGTAGATATTATAATAATATCAGCTGGAATTTCTTCATTTCCATTAACTCTAATCATATCACCAACATTAACATCTTTCCAACATCTATTTTTAAAAGTTGTTCTTGTTGAATTTTCATCTTGATCATTTTGTTGTTTTAAATCAGGATTTAATAATGAATTAGGTAATGGAATAGTTGGTGGATGATGATGATGACTTCTATTTGATTGCATAGATTTTCTATTATTTTGAGTACTTCTTCTTGGTGAATGTATACTATATCTTGGATGATCATGTGATCTATAAGTATAATCTGAAACAACAGTTGAAACACGATGTAAATATAAATCTTGTTCTTGTTGTTGATCATCTCTATATTTTGATCTTTGTTTTTTTGAACCAAATGTAAATATACAACATTTTTTAATACCTTTAAAAGTATTAATTGTACCTCTAGTACAAGATTTTTTAAAACTTCTCCAAGGACCAACATAATCTTTTAAAACATTTGGATTATCAACACCAGTTAATAAATGAATTGGACTATTATTTAATTCTGCATCAATTATAACTCTTCTATAATCTTCAAATGCATCTTTAACAGCAGTAATTGCAACAATAACAATTAATGGAACTGCTGCCAAACCAGGGGATGGAACACCAAAAATTTGGAAAGCACCTAAAATAACTAAAACTAAGAAATAAGTATTAGCAACATTTGTAAATTGAAGTATTAAATTTTTAGGTAAAAAAGATAATGGAGTATATTTTGTTGTTCTAATTTTATTTCTTGGATATTGTATTATTGGATGATCTTGATCATCTTTCATATCTTGAGGTAAATCATAATTAAAAAAGATAGTTCTTGGAATATTATTATAAATTTCTTGCATATATAAAGGTCTATCAGCTAAATCTCTTAAAAAGAACCATCTATGTATTCTATCTTTAAAAGTTGGAGGAGGAGTATTTATTAAATCTTGTGCAGTTGCTCTTGATGAGACTTGTTGTTGTTGTTGTTGTTGTTTATCATAAGAACTAGTATTTTTTGATTCATTACTTAAATCATGATCTCGTTTAAAAGAAGAATTAGAAGAAGTTTCCTGTAATTCCGACATCTTCCAAAGATGATGATAATGTTGATATTATAATTGGAATAGTAGATGAAGTAATAAAAAGGTAGGAAATCAGTTGTAAATATATATAAAAAATAGAAAAAAGTGGTATCTTTATTATTTCTAGTGAGATTTGAAAAGGAATAAACAAAGAGTGAGAAATAGTGAGAAATAGAGAGAGTGTGAGAGAAATAGAGAGAGAGAAAAAATAAATATGGAAGGGAAGGAAGGAAAGGAATTAGGGAAAAAAAAAATAAATAAATTTATTTTAATGTCAGCTATTTAAATTTTTCAATTTAAATTTAAATTTTAAATTATTTACATGAAATACATGAGAGATGGTTGTTGTTGTTGTTGTTGTTGTTGATGTTGTGATATTTAGAATCGTATTTTATATTTAATACTTGTAGTAATTGTTATATTTCGATGCCAAGGATCTTTTCAAAGTTTAAAATCAGAGAAAAACTTCTATTACCCCCAACCAATCTAATCTCTTAAGATTTATATAAAATCCATCAAATCTTTTTTAGTATTTTTTTTTTTTTCTTCTTTTGTTTCTTTCCATTAAAGAAAAGAACAACAAAAACAAAACAAAACAAAACAAAACAAAAAACAAGCCAGTATTTAAATTTTTTAAATTAAAATTTAGCCCAGGGCCATATCATCCAGGGCCAAATTTTGTTTTTTTGATAATTTGTAAAACGTTTTCTACAGTTAATTAAGTTGGCTCATTTTCTTAATTATACTTTAAATAATTAAATTAAATTAAGTTAAATAAGATTATATATTAAATATTTTCTTTGATTATTATTCTTAATTTTATTTTATTTTATTTTTAAAGCTGTGATTTAAAATTTAATTTTTTTTTTTTTTTTTTTTTGCTCTTTTGTTATAAATTAAATTAAATTGTTACATTGTTCTATTTTATACAATAATTTAATGTATGTCAATGTCTAGATGGTTTATATATCCGACCATTAATTTACAATTTAATTAACAATTCCAAAAAATAAATAGACTCAATTTATGATTTTATTATGTACGTCAATCGACTGGTACTAATAGTTTAATTGAATGATTTGTTCTATATTATAGTATATTATATTATATTATAGTTTCGTATATCTCCAATATTAACTTTTTAAAAATGTGAGACAAAAAGAAAGACCTTAAAAAACAAAACAAACAAAGTAAAGTAAAATAAAATTATATCCGAGATGCGAAAATAAAAATATTTATTTATTATCAAAACTGTCTTTAACCCAACCCAACCACGTTCTACTTCTACTTCTACTACAAACTTAAATCTTTAATTAAATCAGTTTAGAAAAAAACTAAATATTCTTAGAAGCTTATTTGAATATTTCTTAGACCCCATACGGCTTCAACTTAAGTTACACCACCAAACCTGAGATATTTATATTTAACTATATCTATATTTATCAGCAGACTAAATAAAAAAAAAGAAGAAAAAAAAAAATTTTGCACGGCAATTACGGGATTTAAATAGTTATCATCACCATTATATTTAATTGTATTGTTTTCACATCCATCTTCTACCAGATTCAAATCAAATGATATATTGATTCATTGGACACGCTCTCTCTCATTGTATCATTATATACAGTTTATTTGACACATTTACTATTTTTATCAGGTCCAATATTTTTTTTAAGACACTCATCAAATAGACAAGTTATAGATCATATAATATATATATAAAGTGAAATTTTTTTATTTAAATATTAAATCAAAGCCATCAAAATTATATTATCCACATGACAATATAACCCAGACAACCGCAATTAATATAATAAATTATTAATATAATCACAAGTTATTCAGTTTTTTGGTCGACTCACAACAAATGGGAAAATTAAATAAGTTCACAATTAAAACATTAAAAAAATATTATTATTAAAATGTGTAACTTGTCAGACAGCCACTTATACCCATCCCAAACATTTTCCTCCGAAAAGTAGTAATGTAAAGGATAAAGATCATTGCTCCTTTATTTGGACTAATCAAATACATGAAAATATCACTATGTTAAAGGCAAAACAAATTTGGAAATAGATGACCAGATTATGAAAATCATAGTCAAGCAAAAAAAAAAATATTGTCATTATCTCACTTTAAAAGGGTATAAGGGTAATCTCACTCATCAACCAAGTTGGATTCAGTGGCTCTTTTGAAGAGTCAAAGAGGGGCGTGACCTATAGAAATGATCCTATGAAGTACGTCGACAGAGAAAAAGAAAAAAAAGAAGTGAAAAAGTTTTGAAAAAGTTTTGATCTCATCTCTCATATTTATAGTGCGAAAATTTAGGTATAAGAATAAGAAGATGATATGATATGATACTTATTTTTAATCGTGTATGTTTTTCACATTTTGTTTATTCTCACACGAATTAATTTTTCAAAAATTCTCAATTCGACAAAAACCTCCAGAAAAAAGAAAATTTTTCAATTTTTCAACAATATTTATTTAGTTAAACCCCCCAAAACTTAATTAATTAAAACAACAATAAAAATGTCAATTGAAGAAATTCCACAAGGTGCTGACGTTAATGTCATTTCAAAAAATGAAAAAAAAGCAAGAGAATTAATTAAAAAATTAAATTTAAAACAAATTAAAGGTATTTCAAGAGTTACTTTTAAACAAAGAGGTAATTTAATTTATGCAATTGATCAACCAGATGTTTATAGATCATCTGCTGGTACTTATGTTGTTTTTGGTGAAGCTAAAGTTGATGATATGAATCAAAGAATTGCTGAAGCTCAAGCTCAACAAGCTCAACAAGAAGCTTTACAAAAAGCTGCTGCTGATGCTGGATCAAATACTGATGATAAATCACCAGAATCAATTACTGCTGATTTAGAAAAAGCTTCTTTACAAGATAAAAAATCAAATGATGATGATGAAGAAGAAGGTGAAATTGATGAATCTGGTTTAGATCCAAAAGATATTGATATTGTTATTGAACAAACTCAAGTTTCTAGAGCTAAAGCTGTTAAAGCTTTAAGAAATCATGATGGTGATATGGTTAATGCTATTATGGAATTATCTTAGGTTAAATATTATTATTAAAATTTTTTTTTAATTAAATAAATATAAATTATTTTTTTTTAATACCTAAAATTGTTTTGTTTCTTTTTGTAGATCTAACATACTTTATTCTAATTCAAATTTTGTTCCAATATGATGATAAAATATTATAATATGTATTAATAATTACTATTTAAAACCTATATATAGAGAGAGGGAGATATTTGATTATAATTGAATAGATATTTAATTTGTTTCTTTAGGAATGGATTCTTTAATTTCTTCAGATTTAACTTCTTTTTCATTAGTAGATTCATCTTCGTTATTTAATAAAGATTCACTTTCTTTTTTAACTTCTTTATTAATATCTTTAATTTCATTAGATATTTTTTCTAAATCATGAACAGTATCATCTAAATTTTTATTAATATTATTATTATTATCTTCTTTATCTTCTTTATTTTTTTCTTCTTCTTCTACTACTACTGCTACTTCTTCATTTTTATTTACATTATCAAATAAAGTTCCTTTACCATTTAAAATACCACATTTCCAACAATGATATTTAATATCTAAAGGATTTTCAGTATGTGGAGGTGCTAATCCATTATGATTAAAACAATTATAACAAATTAATGCATATCTATTTTCTATGGATTCACTATTATCTGATCCAATTAAAATATCTAGTATTTTATCTTGAAATGTTCTTGGTTGTGGAATATTTGGTGATGATTGTGGATTATTATTATTTGTTGGTGGTGATAATAAATTTCTTTGTTCTTGTTGTTGTTGTTGTTGTCTTGGAATATTGGCTTGTGGTGGTGGTTGTTTTGGTAAATTCAATTCTTTCAATGCTTGTTCTCTAAGTTGATTTTGTTTATTTTGTTGTTGTTGTATTTCTGATTGTTGTTGTTTTGATTTTGAAGGTGTTATAATTGGTTTTGAATCATATTTATTAATTAATTCAGTAGTTGTATTAAAATTTGTAATTTTTTTTAATTCTTCAATTTTTTCTTTATGTTTTTTTTGTAAATTTTTTAAATAATTTTGTTTATTATTAATAAAAAATAAATAAATTGAATGTAATAATTTAATTAAAAAAATTGAAATAAATGGATAACTAATTAATATTAATAATTTTTCTTTTGATTGATTTTTTAAAAAATATTGAAATTTATTAATATTTGAAATATTTTGAATTGATATAGTTGTATAACAATAAATTAATATACAAAGATAAATAATTATTAAATAATTAATAATTTGTTTCTTTAATAATTTATATCTAATTTGTAATTTTATAATTTGTTGTTTAGTATTTGTTATATTTTCAGTTATTGAATTTAAATCTTTTTCAAATTGTTTTGGATCAAATCCACTTTTAGAAAATAAACTAAAAACTCCCATAATTAGATTAATTATAAATGATGATGATGATTAGATTTGATGATGATGATTATGAGTATGATTAGATAACAATTGATAAATAATGAAAACACGTAGAAGATAATAGTGTGTGGTAGAAACGGTAAATAATAATTTTTGGATAATCAAAGAAAAGAAAGAAAGAAAAAAAAAAAATCAAACTTGGCCGCAAGTTAAAAATTTACATGATGTGTCTTGAATAAAAAAAAATATATTATTGCGACGTGGAGAACTAACTAACTAACTAATTAACTAACTAAGAATGGCAAAATAAAGTATTTGACTATTTGACTAAACAAAATACATAAAAACTCAATTTTTTTTTTCAATTGAGACAATTAAGTACTATTCTTTTATATATATAATTTAGAATAAATAATTAAAATGATAAGCTTATAGTTTTTTATTTTTTTTTTTTAGTTTTTTATTCATTTTTTGCCGAAAATTTTCAATAAAATTGGTAAATATTTTTCAATAAATTACGAAAATCAATAAATATTATTTTTTTTCTTTTTTTATCTAACATTCTTATGTTTTAGTTTAAATAAATATGATTATTTTCAAATATACATATTATTAACTATATATATCAATATTATTAAAATTGAAGAGAAATTATTAACATAAAGTTTGTTGTGCATGCATGTAATGTTTATATAGTTTTTTTATGTATGTATTTAAATAGTTCAATGAATCCTCAAGTATTTGAAGAGTGATTCTACAATAATAAATTTATACACTTTTTGTTTATATACTTTGGTATTTTTAACCACAAAGTTGAATAATGACTTTGAAAAATATAGAATTTTATATGATATTATTAACTAACAAAGTATTCAGAAATTTCTTGAATATGTTCTATAATCTAATAGTTAATTAAAATCATAGTTTATATAGACATAATACTTTGAAATATACTGTTAATAGAAGTTTCAACTTGGTTAAATAATCCCTTAATATTTTGCAACATTCATGAAAAAATTTTGAATCACAAACAAAATCCAAACATCAATAGTTTACGTAGATACCTTAAGACCTGTATATTATCAGTGCTCACAAAATAGGGATATTTTCCGTCTGTTAATTTAATACTCTAAGATAATTCCGCTCGGTTTTAAATTAACGTGTTTCGCTTATTACTAGTCTAGAAATGATTACTATAATTAGTTAAAGGGTTTTGATAAATACACTACTGAATCTAATTTATGGTATTTAATTGTTGACTGATTCTTTATAATATTTTAAAAAGTTTGTTTATATAATTCCAAATATCCTCCTTATATTTTATATATTTTTATAACAATAATAATCATATATTTTAAAGTCTTACAAAAAAAATGTTAAGAATTTGTTCTTATAATAATAAAAGATTAAGTATTGAAAATAAAAGATTTATTTATTTAGATATTAAAAATGAAAATGAAATAAAAGAAAAAATAAAAAAAGATATGAATAAAGATTATATTTCTGCTTATTTAATCTTAAAAGATGATATTATATATGTGAAAGATGATAGATTAGAGAATGAATATAAAATAATTAGTGAAGAAGAAGTTAATTATGTTTTAACACATTTATACAACGTAGATAATAGAAATTTTATTGTTTATTATGAAAATGAAAAAGATTTAGAATATGCTAAATCAAAAACTAAATGGTGTAGTCCAGATTATATTAAATATATTCCAAGTGTTGAAGAAAATTCAATAGAAATAAAAATGAAATATAAAGATTGGTGCTATTATGTAAACAATAATCAAATATTTTTAGTTCATCATTTAAAAAGTAGAGTAGAAGTTGATGAAATAATAAATATACCTAATTCATATTATTATTTATATAAAACAACTTACAAAGATAAAGATCCAAATAATTTTGGAACATATGCATTTCATAATATGGAATTTAAATGATCAGTACAAGTAACCATATGTTCTTTTATTAGTTCTATATTTTTTTGGGGAAAAACATCCATAGAAAAATATGAATAAATATCAAAATCATCAGATTCAGTTGAACATATTGCGTGATTTTCTATATCAAATCCTGCAAATTGAATTCTTAAAAATCCTTTTTTAGTTAAAATTAAATAAAAAATATAATAATTAGAAAAATATAAATATCTATTGATATATTCAATATTTTCATATTCAATAAAAGTTGTATTAGATTCAAAATATTTAGGTAAATCGAAATTAAATGGTACAAGCAAAACACTCATTTTAATTTAATTTTTAAATTATATAAAGTTGTTAATTGGACTTGTTTATTATATAATAGTTAATAGTCATATATGAGAAAATGAAATTTTTTTAAATTATTGCAAATGGAATATTTATATAAAATAAATTTGAATGATTTATATTATTATTTAGGTAATAATTATAGAGCTAGAATATTCTTTGGAGATTTAGAGGTTTTGAAATTTTACATGGAAAATAGAGAACTAAATTTATTAGATGAAGAAATTATAGCAAATGGTATACTAATATCAAAAGATATGGCAATATGGGTTTATTATATTACTAATTTAGAATTAGATGAATATGTTTGTTCTTCTTTAATAATTAATGATAATATAATAGAAGAAATTGTTAAAAATAATGATCCAATAACATTAAAATATCCTAAATATCCAACGGAATATTCACTAAGAAATCTTTTAAAACTAAATAAAAGTGAAAGAATAATATATAGAATAGCTAAAATATGTATTATAGCATCTTATAAAAATCTTTATGACGAATTAAATGTTAATTGTGATAAATATTTATTAAATGCTTGTAAGACAAAAAGTACTAAAATATTTTTATTAGACCAAATGAATAAGTACTGGGAAACAGGGGAAATGTATGATATTTTTGAAGTAGGAAATATAGATTATGTAGAAAATAAAGAAAAGAATTTATATAGTAAAGTTTATTATAGTGAGTTAAAACAATACTATCTATTTGTTAATTCTTTTTGTGAGATGATGCTATGAAATGCTTATTTAAGAGGTAAACGGAGGAAGATAACAATAGTTATGGAAGAAAAATAGACGAAGAGAGTGAGAGGATTTATCTGAGAGTAAATAATATTGAAAAGAGTGAGATGCATAATATAAATGAGATAAATTAAACAATAGAGGATTATATGTTCCTCATAATTTACACAGTACATATAATAATATAGGTTCTATAGAGTTGGATGTTATTGCACTTATACCTAATTCGTAGTATTATTTATATAACAAATTACACAATAAATAATAAAGGATATTAAGTAGTGACATGCTCCTTCTTCATTATTAATTATAATAAATATATTGAACAGTAGATAAAAAGAATGTATATTTCAATATAACTAGTATAAATTTATATATCAAGGGTTTAAATAAAAAATATATATTGTTGACATATTATTCACCTTCTAATGAACATTTTGAATGATCGTTACAAGAAGTCATGTGTTCTTTTATTAATTCTATATAATCATTTGGAAAAACATCCATAGATTCGTATGTATCAGCATCAATATAATTAGAATCAGTTATACATATTGCATGATCTTCTATATCATATAATGAATATTGAATTCTTACAATTCCTTTTTTAGTTAAAATTAAATAAGGATTAAAATAATTAGAATAATATAAATATTCACCAATATATTCTATATTTTTATATTCAATTATATTTGTATAAGATTTAAAAAATTCAGGTAAATCTATATTAGGTGGTTTAAATAAAATACTCATTTTAATTTAATCTTTAAAATATATAAATAATTATTAGAAAATAATAGTTATTATTATTATTTCTTAAAAAAATATATTAAATATAAATTTTTGATATTTGGATCTATATAAAAAAACTATATAAAATATTATAAAGAATTAGTCAACAATTAAATACCTTAAATTAAATTTAGTAGTGTATCCATTAAAAATCTTTAACTACTAGGCTAGTAATAAGCGAAACACGTTAATTTAAAACCGAGCGGAATTATCTAAACACATTATCTTAACGCATTACATTCACAACTTGTTATGAAATAATGCACACTTGATTGTTAAAACTTAAATATATCCCATTAATAACCCCTTGTGGTGTTAATGATTTAATTATACATTTGGTGATTTTTTCTTTATTTTTCTATTATTTAAATTTTTGATATAGTGCATTTCAAGTCATACTTTGATTCCATTTTTGAATCATAATTTATTAGTTAAGCACAATACCTAAATTAATTAATTCCCCCCAGACTCCTATAGCAACATAATTTCTTAAATTTTGCTAATTTCTTATATTAAGCTACTACCATCATCGTGGAACTATTGAAAAGATAGACATTGGTTTTATGGAATTCTGATTTTGTTAGATGCAAATTTCCAATGAAATAGTATTGTTATTTCTAAATAAAAATCTACGAAAATAAAGAGAAATTGTTCTTCTATAAATATTCGAAAAATAACCATACTCTAATAAAATCGTATCATAAGATAACATTAATCTCAAGAAATATTATTAAGAAATACTATTTGGAGAACAACATTGTTCTTGGATTGTTGGGATATTTTTGCCAAATCAATAACGTTTCTCAGTAGCAAAAATGATGTTTAATATGGTACATATGAGGTCCAATAAAAACCCAAACATCAATAGTTTGCGGAGATACCACATGACCTGTATACTATCGGTGCCAAAAAGTCGCGACATTTTCCGTCAACAAATCGCCTTGCTAGCTCAATGGTAGAGCGTGAGACTTTTAATCTCAAGGCTGCGGGTTCGAGCCCCGCGTAGGGCTTTCTTTTTTGCATCTTTTTCAAAATATTCTGTTAAATTAATAATTTGGAGAATTACCTATTTTTTTTATTTTTATTTTATATTAGAAGTTTATCATTTTAATACCAACTATATTTTTATACTTTCTGAAGTTTTGTTGGTTTTTCTTTTTCGCAAAGACCTTTTGCAGCTGTATGATTATTTGCTTTTTATTTTTTCCTAATATTGCAACCTATTTTTTATATGCTTAAACATAACAAAGAGTTCTGGTTGTTTAATGTAACCTACATGTATAAACTTAACCTATATTGTAAGATCATATCTAAACTATAATATGTTCATAAAATGATAAATAAGTGGACAACAGAACACTAGTTGCATTAGAAAAGAGCTACTAGAGAGATTCAAGGTGGATATTATTGTTTCTAGTCAAAATTCTAGTTAATTACTAGATTTTAATAGTGTTTATGGACTTTATTTTTTTTGTAGATGCCTAGCTTTTTCCAATGGATCGTATTGCTTTATTCTATTTTAAGTTCAGAATGCGAAATGACAGATAAAACCTTTCTAAAAATTTGGTTCTTTTCTAAAACTCCGGGTCGAATTTTCATTTAAAAAAAACCTCTGTAATTAATATATAAATATTTGCTCAACAAATATACATTAAATCTTCTCATGATTAGTTCAGTTTAAAAAGTATTACTCTTTTTTTTTGAGTATAGTTACCACATGTCAAAGAACCCCGGAGTGGATAGTAGTTCAAATGGATATAAGCAAAAAACATGACAAGTTTCGGAGATATTTTACCATGAGTCAACTATGAATATATACGCTTATTCATCAATAATCATTGTTACTTAGACTAACATAAAGCCATTTAATGACTTATAAATGGATATAAGCTATTTGATGAAGTCGTGTACCATAATTGTTCATGAATTTATACCTCCGTTGTAAATAATTTGTTCTCTCGCTTCCCTTATATATACTTACATATATTATACATCGGACAACAACAAAGCAGAGATTTTTTTTTTTTTTCTGATTTTTAATTTGTCAGTCAAACAAAACAAATTAATCAATTTAAATAGGTTGTTTGATTTTTTAAAAAAACTATTCAATATCAACAATAATGTTAAGATCAATTAAAACTATTCCTAAAAACAGTAAATTGGCTCAATTAGTTAGATTTGCATCAACTAATGCCAAAAAATATGATGTTGTTGTTATTGGTGGAGGTCCAGGTGGTTATGTTGCTGCCATCAAAGCAGCTCAATTAGGTTATAATACTGCTTGTATTGAAAAAAGAGGTGCATTAGGTGGTACTTGTTTAAATGTTGGTTGTATTCCATCAAAATCATTATTAAATAATTCTCATTTATTACATCAAATTCAACATGAAGCTAAAGATAGAGGTATTTCTATACAAGGTGAAGTTTCAGTTGATTTCCCAAAATTAATGGCTGCTAAAGAAAAAGCAGTTAAACAATTAACTGGTGGTATAGAAATGTTATTTAAAAAAAATAAAGTTGAATATTTAAAAGGTACTGGTTCATTTGTTGATGATAAAACAGTTGCAGTTACTCCAATTGATGGTGGTGAAAATTATGAAGTTGAAGCTGATAATTATATTGTTGCTACTGGTTCAGAACCAACTCCATTTCCAGGTATTGAAATCGATGAAGAAAGAATTGTTACTTCAACTGGTATTTTATCATTAAAAGAAGTTCCAAAAAGATTAGCAATTATTGGTGGTGGTATTATTGGTTTAGAAATGGCTTCAGTTTATGCAAGATTAGGTTCAAAAGTTACTGTTCTTGAATTCCAAAATGCTATTGGTGCTGGTATGGATGCTGAAGTTTCTAAACAATCACAAAAATTATTAGCTAAACAAGGTTTAGAATTTAAATTAGGTACTAAAGTTACTAAAGGTGAAAGAGATGGTGATGTTGTTAAAATTGAAGTTGAAGATGCTAAATCAGGTAAAAAATCAGAATTAGAAGCTGATGTTTTATTAGTTGCCATTGGTAGAAGACCATATACCGAAGGATTAAACTTGGAAGCTGCTGGTTTAGAAAAAGATAATAAAGGTAGATTAATTATTGATGATCAATTCAGAACTAAAAATAGTAATATCAGAGTTATTGGTGATGTTACTTTTGGTCCAATGTTGGCTCATAAAGCTGAAGAAGAAGGTATTGCTGCTGCTGAATATATTAAAAATGGTCATGGTCATGTTAATTACGCAAATATTCCATCAGTTATGTATACCCATCCAGAAGTTGCTTGGGTTGGTTTAAATGAAGAACAATTAAAAGAACAAGGTATTAAATATAAAGTTGGTAAATTCCCATTCATTGCCAATTCAAGAGCTAAAACTAACATGGATACTGATGGTTTTGTTAAATTTATTGCTGATGCTGAAACTCAAAGAGTTTTAGGTGTTCATATTATTGGTCCAAATGCTGGTGAAATGATTGCTGAAGCTGGTTTAGCATTAGAATATGGTGCATCAACTGAAGATATTTCAAGAACTTGTCATGCTCATCCAACTTTATCAGAAGCATTTAAAGAAGCTGCTTTAGCTACTTTTGACAAACCAATCAACTTTTAAGATGAAGAACTTTTTAGTTTTATAAACCATAATAAATTTTTTATCTAAAATCCAAAATATATAATATTTGTAAAAAAAAAAATAAAAAAACTACCAAATTCGACCTGTATACAAATCTCTATTTTTCCTTCCTCAAATTAAACAAAAAATTTTTTTTTTTTTTTTTTCATCAATCAATATCAAAAAGCTTAAAACTTACATTTACCAATTCATCAAAGAACAACCATTTTCCATCATGCCATTCCACAAAAATGTCGCTTATCAAGTGAAAATGATAAATAAAAATTTGTGTGCAAATTTAATACGTAATGAATATATAAAAACAACATCAGCCAAAGCTAGAAAAGCACAACCACTTATTGAAAAATTTATCAGTAGAGCACTTAGAGATATGAAAGATTTAAATAAATCATTACCACTTCCTAAACAATTGAAAAAAGTTTCTGCATTTGGTTATTTACAAAAAGCTGATAGAGAAGAAGTTGGAAGTAAAATTTTAAATGAATTTGTTGATAGATATCCAGATAGAACTCATGGTTTTACAAGAGTTATAAAATTAGAACCTAGATTAGGTGAAGATAAAGCACCTATGAGTGTTATAGAATTAGTTGATTCTGAGTATGAAATTAAATTATGGTATACAGCAAAAGTTGTAGCAAGATTAGAATTACAAAATTTACCATTTGATGATATAACTTTATTAAATATTAAAAAATTAACATCAAAAAGACCAAATGGTGAAGCTAAATTTAAAGAAATTGTTGAAACTTGTAAAAAAGAATTTTTTAAAATTAATGAAAAAACTAAAATTATTACTAAGGCAACTAAAGAAAATTTGAAGAATTTACCTCCTAATTTAGAAAAATTTGGTGGGAAATTACAAGGAAAATTATTAGTATCTAAAAAATTACCAACTAAACCAAGACCTGCTAATGAAAATGATAAAATAGAATTACCAATATCACCATTTTTAAAATAAGGACTACTTGTATAAATTATATATTTAATAAAGATTTCTGTACATATTAAATTAATACGAGATATTTCTCTAAACATCAAAAATTACCCGAAAAAACAAAAAAAAAAAAAATTAACTTCAAAAACACACACATTATTACAGATATCAATTATGTGGTTTTCAAAATCAAATTTCCCAGTTGATGGTAAAACTGCCTTAATTATAGGTGGTTCACAAGGAATTGGAGTCAATTTAGCTTATAAATTATATTCAAAGAATTGTTCAGTTATATTAGTTGCAAGAACTGAATCAAAGTTACAAAAACACGTTAAAAATATTCAAGATTCAATTAAAAATTCTTCAACACATACTGCTAAAATAACTTATTTCACTTGTGATATATCCAATTATGAATTATGTGAAAAATTATGGAATGAAATTAATATTCAAGGATATGATCCTGATATAATCTTTTGTTGTGCAGGATCTTCAATACCAAAATTATTTCAAGATTTAACAGCTCAAGATTTTAATAATGGTATAGATACAAATTATAAAACAGCAATAAATATTATTCATACAGGATTTAAAAATCAATTAAATTTAAAAAAAGAATTTAAACCAAGAAATATAATTTTATTTAGTTCTGTTGTATCATTTTTTCCATTTATTGGTTATCTGCAATATGCTCCTATGAAATCAGCAATTGAATCATTATCAATTACTTTAAGACAAGAATTATTACCTTATAATTATAGAGTATCATGTGTATTTCCAGGAAATTTCCAAAGTGAAGGTTTTGAACAAGAACAATTAACAAAACCAGAAATTACTAAAAAAATTGAAGGTCCAAGTGAACCAATTAGTGGTGATGATTGTGCTGATTTAATTCTTGATCAATTATCAAAAGGTTATGATACAATTACAACTGATTTTATAGGTTGGGTTTTAGGTTGTTCTGTTTTAGGTGTTTTACCAAGACAATGGAATTTCTTTCAAGTTATTGTTAGTTTTATACTTCTGATAATTGCTCCATTAATTACTTTTTTTATAAATAAAGATATCAAAGAGTATTTCAAAAATAAATAAATAATAATAATAAATTGAATATATATATATATTAATAAATCTATTTCTTTTCTTTCAAAGATTCAGCAATTGATTCAACAACATATTGATTTGTTTTTTCTATTTGATCATTGGCAACTAATGCAACTTTATAAGTATTAAGACTATATAACCAATTAACCATACTTATAATTTCTTCATTCCAAATATCTTTACATGTTTCAACAAATGGTCTAGTAGTTATATCTATTTGATTATTTGGTAAAGGAATATTATCATAATGTTTATTAGTTAATATCTTATTATCTATAATATATTGTGATTGACGTAAATTTTGACTAATAAATTTTTGATTTTTAATTATATATTGTTGAGTATAATAAGTGAATGTGGCTGTTAATAAAACACCACCTAAAAATCCATGTATTCTATTACCCATAGTTGTATAAAAATCAAAATTGAAGTTAATAGTTCTAAATAAATTTGTTGATATTGAAAAAAATCAAATTTTAATTTTCCATTGGCTTAAAGAAAAGAAAAAAAAAGAAAATTTTTTGACAAACTGCGAAAAGCGTTTTTATGTAAATTTTTATTTATATTTACAATATTAAAATCTATGTACATATATAATTCATTCTTAATTACTATTCTTGTTGTTGTTCCTGTTGTTGTAATTCTTCTTCTTGTTGTTGAATATGTTTTGTAATAGCTTCTTTCAAGAATGGTATAACTTCTATCTTGTGTAATTTTCTAACTTGTTTGTTTTCTCTTAAAGTTTCAACTTGTTCTAAAGCAACTTCTACATCATATAATAAAAATGGTAATTCTTCCATAGGTCCATCCAATGGTAATTCAAAGGATTTTTCAGTATTAGATTTTAAATATTTTTCAACTTTTAAATTTGAAATATATGTTAAACCATTAATAAAATTTATATTAATATCTTCTTCTAATGATTCAATTGATAATTCTGGAGAAATACCAAAAAATGCATATTGTAATCTAATTAATTTTTCATAATATTCTTCATATTCATCAGCTTCACAATTTAAATATCTTTCTTTAAAATTTTGTAAAAATTCTAATTTTTCATCATCAAAACTAATTTGAGCTCTTTCATAACTAATTTGTCTTTCCAATAAAACTTGTTTAATTTTTTTATGAGTTCTATATAATTTTTTATCAATTCTATCAAAATGAGCAAAATCCATTAAACCAATCAGTTCACTTACTCTAACTTCTCTTGCTAAAATATTTCTTTGTTTTAAACATAAATACCAAATTTGATGTAAATCTTCAAAAGATTTCCTACGCAATTCAGCAGATGTCCATTCTCTAGAATCCAGATCTAATTCATCAGCTTGTCTTAATGGATTAGTTGTTTTATTTCCATATGGAAAAAATTGCCATAATGGATGATCTGGTGAAACTTCAAAATTATTTATTGTTGGTAAAATTGGAGGTCTTAATTTAACCAGTTTTAAATTTGAAAATTTTAATGGTTTGGTTCTTGAAAATAACCCATTTGATCTCAGAAGTGATCTTATACAACGTATACTACTCATTTATATAGTATTTGAATATTGAATGAAAATTTTCGAAATGATAAAAATTTTTTTGATTATTTTTTTTTTTTTTTTTCAGTAAAATTTTTTTTTTTGTTCTTTCATCTTTATTAACTTTCAACACCACTACAAAGAACTTTAAGAACATCCATCCACGGATTCATTTCAAACATCAAATACTACACATAATACCATTAAGTAATTAAAGAAATCAATATTTAATAACAATGTCCGCAATACAAACAGGCCTTCAACAATCACAAGAACCATTAGATTTAATACGTTTTCAATTAGATGAATATATTTTAGTTAAATTAAGAGGAGCAAGAGAAATTAAAGGTAAATTACAAGGTTATGATTCTCATTGTAATATGGTATTGAGTGATGCTCAAGAATATATATATTCTGATGATAAATCAATTAATGATCCTATAATTAAAAAAACTGATATGGTATTTGTTAGAGGAGATTCTGTTATATTAATAACTCCAAGTATAGATTAGTAAATACTAATTACATAAAGCTATATAATTTAATATGTACAATTATTATCATTCAGCCATTTCAACATCTTCATTTAAAACCTCTTTAATTTTAATAATTTTATTTGCTTTCTTTTGCCAATTATTTTTAATTTTAATTCTTTCTTGTTTCAACAAATTTATTTCATTAATTGTTTTCTCAATCAATAAATCATATTCTTCTAATGTAGTATTTTCATCTAAGTCTTGTATTCTTGATCTAGGTAAATTAAATAATACTTTTGAAGCTTTTTTATTTTCATCTGTAGAAAAATTATCAATACATTTTACACTCTGTATGTAAGTTTCAATATTATTGTCCCATTCTAAAGTTAAATCATCTTTAAATAATTGATCAATTTCTTCAATTGTAAAAATCAACAGTTGAAAGTTTATATCCATACTATCTTCATCATATTGTAACGGTATTTGACTACGCATTATTGTTTTATTTGTGGAATAAGTTGATAAATTAACATTGAACTTATTAACAATTTTGGAAATCTGTAAAATTAATGGTTTTTGAATGTCTTTTATATTAGAAATTTTTTCAAGTAATTCATTATGCTTTGTTGTTAATTGTTGCAATTTTTCAGTTACATCTTCACATACATCATATTGATTATTTTTGGAAATATTTAAATAATTATTAAAATCTTTTAAACGATTGTACAAGTTAGTCTCCAATTTATTTAATTCATATTGAAATTCTTTTAATTTAATTTTATAGGGTATAAGATTTGGTGATTCTTTTTTCAATTCTACTATTATATTTGAATTTAATAATAATATCTCTTGTCTTAAATTTAAATAAGAACTGAATATTGAATCATTAAATTTTATATACGTGGAAACGGCATCTTCTGTTATTTTAGCTTCATACGGATTTATAATTGTTGTCATTTTCTAAACTTAAGCTTGTTCGTTGTTCCTTCTTGTTGGGTGTTTGAATTTTTTTTTTATTTTTTTTTTTTTTTGTTTTCAATTTTCATCAACTTTCCAAATCAATAATAAGATGTCATTAGAAGAAACTTTGGATGCCAATTTATATATAACAACGATTCAATTAATATCAAATTCAAATAATTTACCTATTATAAATCATTTTAAATTATTGAAATCATTTTTAAAATCTAATCAAAATTTGAAATATACAACAACAAGTAATATTTTAGATCTTTTATTGATCTATACTTATCCTACAAACTTACCATTAAATTTAACAATAGAATTAGCTAAATCTTTAATATATAATTTACCAGAAGATCAAGTTGAAGATGAATTGGAAATTGGAAACGACTCTTTGATAAAGAATGAAATATCATTGATTCAAACAGCCAATGATTTATTAATTGATACAAATTCACAAGCTCAATTGCTAGGTTTTATATATAATTCACAAAATTCAGGGGATATAAATTTATTTAATTTTATAAGAAGCAAAACTTTATCATTGTCCAAATATTATAATGATACCAACGAAATACAATTATTGTTTATGAATGTATCAAACGATTTAGTAAACGGTTGGTATGATGGTGTTATAAAACCTTATAGCCATTATTGGGATAATTATGCAAATGTTTACCAGGGTACTACATTTAACGAATATTTATTAGCCAATGAAACAAAGAAATTCGAAATATTAATAACTCCTTTGAATTCAGTTTCAATTGAACCTTGGATAAATAAAGTTATTTTACCTTTTATCAAATATTTTAAAGATTTTGAACATTTAAATAATTGGTTGTTTAATTATGATTATGGATTATTTAAAAAATATGAAGTTTGGTATATTACTTTAAAATCAATAGTTAATAATTCTTCATTTCAATATTCGGATTATGAAAATTTAATTAGATCTTTTATAGCCACGGTATATTATTTCAGCATTAGTGAAACTAATATTTCATCTATTGAAACAATTAAAATTTATGATATTATTAAAGACACTTTACTTTTGTTTAAATATGAGAAGTCACCACCAATAAGTATTAATTTTGATTTTCCAAACTACACAAGTATAAAAGAATTTGTTGAACCATCAAATCCATTATATCCATTATTTGATCCAAAGTATATTTCATTTTTAAATGATGCTATAGAAACATGTCAAAAATTATATCCAATAAATAAATTAACATTACAAAATTATTTACAATATAAATTTGACCCACAAAGTGTGGATATTTCAAAAGAAATCTTGAAAATTACAAGTAATATAACCCAATCTAATTATCAACAATTGATGAATTCAGTTCAATTATTTGAAAAAAATTTCATAAATAATGATGAAAAAAATAAGATTCAAAGTGTTATAATTGAAAGATTGTTGATAGCTAATTTATTTACTATAATTAATGAATTATATGATTCCGATAAAATTAATTTACCTATAAATACTTTTTTTGATCTTATTTTAGAAAAATTTTGGGAGTCATTTAATCAATCAACGAATTTAAATGAGAAAATAGGTTATTTAAGTTATTCAAAACAATGTCTAGATTTATTTGATAAATTATCATTAAATAAAGAGTTAATTAAAAAAAATCATGATAAAATTGTTAAATTTAAACATTTATTTAAAGCTATTCTGTCTATGAAAAATTTCAAGATTGTAGTTGAAAAAAATAAACCATTCACTCCAAAACAATTATTAACATTTTCTGGTGAAAAAGAAGAAGAAAAAGAAAACAAGAATGTATTTAAATTGATTACAATAATTTTAGAACAAAACCCAAAAAGTTACTTGGCCTTTGAAAAATTATATCGAATCTTAAATGATTTATTAATATTTTTCAATATTGAAGTTGATTCTAGTTTCTATTTTAACAAATTGAAAAGTATATGCATTGAAAGTGCATTAATAGATAATAATTTTGAATTTTCATACCAACAAAGTGTTGAACTTTTAGATCATATAAAACCTGATGATAGTAATAATGATGAATTTTGGTTAACTTTTTATCAAGTTGGTAAATATATTTCACCTCAATGGTTTGACGAACCAGTAACTACTTATTTAGATGTTTTAATTAAACAAAGACATATTTTATCATTGACATTACAAAGAATTAATTGTGGAGACAATAATAAAATTATTTTAGATCAATGGAGTCATTTGAATGAACAAATTGAAAGACAAAACTTAAATTCAAATTTATTACAACAAATTGAGACAAAACCGAATGAAAATATTGGTAATTTGGCTAATGATATAATAAATGATGCAGCTAGAACTACTAATAATGCTAGTGAAAAAATTTCTAATTTGTTTGCATCTGGTTTGGGTTATGTTATAGGTGCTAAACGTTAAATCAGAATAACTTTTTATATAGTTGTGAAAAGTCATGTCGCATTTTATTGTCGATAAAATTTAATTTATCTAATAGTAGAAGTGTCGCGTATTTTTCTTTCTTTTTCTTTTTCTTTTTCTTTTTCTTTTTTATTTTTTTATTTTTTATTTTTTATTTTTTATTTCTTAATATTTTCAGGATTTTTAATCTTTTCAGATTTTCTTAACATATCAATATTGACAACCACATCCACACATTTATACATTCCGAAAACAAAACCATAATAATCATTTAGTTTTAGAATCACCATTTTGAATACTAGGTTTTAAAAGAAAAATTTTATTTTTGTTAGATGTTTATTACTTTTTTTTTTAATTAATTTGGTGAGAAGAGACAAAAATTAGATGATTGTATTGAAAAGTTATAATTTGACAACAAGATATTTATCCAATTATTTTATAATTAATAGGAAATCATTTGTTAAATATAATCGACAAATTAGTGGTTTATTATTAAATTCAAGAAATTTTACTACTTTTATAACGCGACTGGATTTCCATACTAATATGATTGAAACTGAACTCGAAGCAGCAAGATTATTAGAAGGATATGATGAATCATTTAGTGATGATGAATTGGATAGTCACGGTCAATATAATAAACAGCAAGATGCGGCTTCCTTGACCGATGAAGACAATCAATCATTGGAATTAACAGTTGAAACACCACAAGAACAAGAAGAAAAACATTTGCAACACGTAGTAGGAGGAGATTCATTTGAGTTCACAGATTCTGAAAATCAATCACAACTGCTGCATAAAATAAAAAATGAGATTCCAAAAGATTCAGTTTATTTACTTCCAGATAGTTTTGAATTTGATGAAACTACTAAATCATTTACAAAAGAACCAAGTTCATCAATAGAATTTAGTGATGATGAAGAAATTTGGGCAGCAGCAGCAGCAGCAGCAACAACAACTACGACAGGAACTGATAATATCAGTCCAATAATAAAACGTTCACGTTCAGCATCACTTAATACATCTCCAAAAAATGTTGAACAAAATTATTCTACTGTGACTTCTTCACCTACAATCATAAAGCCACCAACAAAGAAGATTTGTAAATATATAATAACGACATCATCACCATCTAAGAAAGAATTTGCTTCACCAACAAAACCTGCACATCAAATAACAAATATACCTACAAAACAAAATTCTTTTTCATCTTCATTATCATCACCATCTTCGGCAGCATCACTATCATCAATTTCATCATCACCGATTTTAAATACAATACTACCTAATCGTCAATCCATTCGTACATATTCAACCATCCCACAACTCGAGAAACCAGCAACGAAACCAATTGATCCAAAATATCATACATTGTTATTAGCCACCCAAAAACCATCTATAGACAATAATGATATGGAACAGCTACCCGAAGGTACAGCTAAGAAAGTAAAACCAATAGTATTATCATTTGAACAAGAATATGTTTTAAAGCAAGTTTTAAAAGGTACATCGTTATTTTATACAGGGTGTGCAGGTACTGGTAAATCAGTTTTGTTGCGATCTATAATTAAAGAATTACGTCATAAACATAGGACTGGTGTTGCAGTTACAGCATCAACTGGGTTAGCAGCATGTAATATTGGTGGGGTTACATTACATAGTTTTGGTGGTATTGGTTTAGGTGCTGGAAAAGTTGATTTATTGATTAAAAAGATAAAAAGAAATAAAAAGGCCATGAAGAGGTGGTTGGAAACAAAAGTACTTATTATTGATGAAATATCAATGGTTGATGGTGAATTATTGGACAAATTAAGTGATATTGCAAAAAAATTAAGAAAAAATAATTTACCATTTGGTGGAATACAGTTAGTTGCATGTGGGGATTTTTACCAGTTGCCACCAGTTGTGAAAAATCATAATTTCGACGGTACTGAAAAAGAAGGTGTTGAAGTTAATTTTTCATTCGAATGTCTAGCATGGAATGAAACAGTCCAACAAACTATAATTTTACAAGAAATTTTTAGACAGAAAGGTGATCAAACATTTATAGATATGTTAAATGAAATAAGGGATGGGAAAATTTCTAATAGCACAATTGCAGAATTTAGAAGATTAGCAAGACCATTGGAATGTCCTACTGGTATATTACCTGCTGAATTATTTGCTACAAGATATGAAGTTGATCAAGCTAATAGAAGAAGATTGAAATCCTTGGATGGTGATTCAGTTAATTATAAAGCAATTGATTCAGGAACTTTACCAGAACCACAAAGAAGTCAAGCATTAAGTAATTTTTTAGCACCATATGAGTTGATTTTGAAGAAAGATGCACAAGTAATGTGTATTAAAAATTTCGATGAAAATTTGGTTAATGGTTCATTAGGTCAAGTTATTGGTTTTGTTGATAAAGATACATATTTGAAAGCCGAATCAATAAATAAAGAGGACTCAATTCAAGGTGATAAATTGAAAGATTTTATATTTGATGGTATTAAAGATTTGGAAGGTAGCCAGGTTGCAGAAAGTGGCCAAATAGAAACAACGGGAGAAATTTCTCAACGTAATTTAGCTAAAGATGAAGTTGAAAACGGCAAGAGAAAGAAGAAAATAAGTGATGATTTATTGAAGGATTTTAAAAACAAGAGATATCCATTGGTTAAATTTTTATTGCCCGATGGTGTTAGTACAAGAACTGTTGTTGTTGAACCTGAACAATGGACCGTAGAAGACGATGAAGGTAATGTATTATTATCGAGAGCTCAATTTCCATTGATGTTGGCTTGGTCATTATCCATCCATAAATCTCAAGGTCAAACATTATCTAGGGTCAAGGTGGACTTAAAAAAAGTTTTCGAAAATGGTCAATCTTACGTTGCATTATCAAGAGCAGTTTCGAGAGCTGGTTTGCAAGTTTTGAATTTTGATGAAGCAAAAGTTAGATCTCATCCAAGGGTTGTTCAATTTTATAAATCATTAGTAAGTGCAGATGAAGTACATCATAAAGCAAATGCTGGCCAACAAAAATTGAACTTTTTACCTATGTCTTTTGCTCAACAACACTCTTCAATGTAATTTTTATGTATATACAAGTAATACTATATATGTCTATATAATGTTTTTTACATCTAAAACACTCCTTATATTATTAAAAGCAAAAATTTGATTCATTTCTTTTGATTTATTGGAGCAGGCAAATACTATTCTCTTTTTACCTTTTGAAGTCGATTTTATTAACTTCCAAAAGTATACATATAATAAATCTCCATATGGTTCAAGAATACCTGAAGCAAGATTTGGGTTCTCTAAAGAAGACAAACCAGTTTGATATATCAAAGAATCTATATCAGCAATAAACAAGTTATTTACATTGATGGTGGACCCTAAAATTTCTTGAACTGTAATTATTTGATCTTGATCTTCTAGATTTAATGATTTTTTCAATGTATCTTTTTCAATATAAGATGGAACAACAATAATTATAGGATCATTATTGATTTTTTTAAAAGTTGGTAAAGTTTTTAATATCAACAGTTCAAAATAACTAATTGATTTTGGTTTTCTTTTTATAAGATCATCTTTTGACTTACTTCTAGTACTAGGATATTTTTTAACATAAGTCTTAAGTAATTGCATGACCTCATATGAATCAGGAAGATTATTTACACTTTCAAGATTCTCAATATTACCAGATTCAAGATTTAATATTGGGAAATACCCTTCAATTCTATCTTTAACAGGTTCAAACATTTCTAAAGATTTTATAACACTTTTTTCTCTTGAATACATTTTAAATGCCGATACCCCAGCTAAAATATTTTCAATATGATAAATGTGCGGATCATTAACATATATTTGACGTTTCTCCATATTCACTACAACTTCTTTATCTAAATATAATTTATTTATGGCCAGTATATGTGGATGTGATGGAGTTATAATAAAACATAGCTGAATAGCTTTTAAATCAAATAAATGGAGTTGTCTCCTTAATTTGTTAACTAACTCAATTTCTGCAATTGGAGGTATTTCATCACTATTTATAACAAGTTGAGTATAATCTAAATCAGTATCATTATATTTTAATTCTACTTCTTTCAAAGCTGAATATATTTCTTGATCTAAATTATCTTGTTTTAATTCCATTAATTTCGGGAACATTTGTTTAAATTTATTTTTATATCTTTTGTCTGCAGCCTGATAAACAAAAGGTTTCCCATTTACTTCACTAGTTTTAAAAAATTGAGTCAGTTCATCAAAACCAATAAATTTCAAACTATTCAAATTCTGAAGACTTATTCCATCAATTTCTTTTTCATCAAACAATATATCAAATAATTTTGGTAATGTAAGAACTAAAACTTGTGGAAAATATGATTCATCTCCAGTAGATAAAACTTTTGAGTCTTTTTTATCAAACAAGTATTTAACATTTAATGGAGATCGATATAATTTATGTGGTGGAAATTTTCTATCATCTATTTCATGTTCTAATTTTATTGCTTGAGGAACACAATCACCAATTTTTGAAATTAATTTTTCTCCATATTCAAAATAAGTATCTACATATTCATCACCAGGGACGACTATCAAACTATCAACTAATTTTCTTTTAGGTAATGTACTTAATCTTGGTAATTTAGTTAATGAAAGTTGTAAAACATGCAACATTATACTCAAACTTTTCCCTCTTGCCAGATCGTCACAAACGGTCAAGTTATTACCTTCCTTAAGTTTTTCCAACATTGAAGATTGTATTTCATATGGACATACATTAACATTTGAATCTGGACTTAACCATCTATTTAGTTGGACTTGCAAATATGGTAAAACTCCATGTTCATGAAATGATGATTGATTCTGCGTCTTCGTTTTATTTCTATGTTCTGTTTCAAAAGAAAGTTTCCGTACATTCAAAAAACATCTATTTATAATAGAATATGTACTTTTAAGTTGTTGTTGACTACGTAGAAGAAACATTAGATTTGATATCAACAAAATGGAATATTATTTTTTTATTTTTTTGTTAACTTCTCATCTTAAAAAACTCACTTCTGATCTTTTGCGTGATAAAAACAAAAATTACTGGTAGCGAAAACTATATAAATACAGTACATATAAAACAAAATCACAAAATAAATTTATAAAACTTTAGCATCTAAATCGAGTTTCTTCTATATAAAATTTTTCTTTCATTTCCATTATTAATTTTATCTTTTTCAACAAAACCAGCAATTGGAGGTAACGTTTTTTGAGTTTCCCATTCAGTAAAAACTTTATCAGCATAACCTAAACCTACTTGATATATTTCATCAAACTTTCCAAAATCCAAAGTAGCATAATTATCAATTGGAGGTCTCAAATAATATACACCAGGAGTTCTTTTAGCTTCTTCTAAAGCATTTACACTAGCTACATAAGCTAATCTCATTTGAATATCCATCATATTTGGAACATTAGGATGTTTGGAAAAAGGATTCCATCTATTGAACAATACCCAAAATCCAGACAAAGTATCACCATAATTCATTGGTGTACGATCATCAGCAGATCCCACATCTACTGCAATTATATGCTTTGCTCCTATTCTTTTCATTTCCATCACTGGTAAATTATCTAAATAGCCACCATCTAACAACATACAACCATTATATGCAATAGGAGGCAATAAACCAGCTAAAGACATAGATGCTCTTATAAATCTCCAAGCATACCCTTTTTCATGAATATCCATAGTTGAATTTGTAATATTTGTTGAGTTACAATAATATTTTATCCAAAAATCTTCAATTTCAGAAAATCCAAATACTTTCCAAATACCTCTATTAAATTCATAACCAGTTATATATGACGTTACTGGATATGTTAAATCAAAAAGTGATCTCCATACAGAAGCAACTCTTTTTGAAAATTTTTTAGCTCTACCATATATAGAAACAATATTATAATCTTTTGCGTATAACCCACCAACAAATGATCCAATTGATGTACCTCCAATTAAATCAACTGGTATACCATGTCTTTCCAATGCTGTAACGACACCAACATGTGATATACCTCTTGATCCACCACCACCTAAAACTAAACCAACTGCTTCATGAGATAATATTCTAGCTAATCTTAAGAAATCATTTTTATGAGATTTAAAAGTCAAATGATCTTTATGATGAGCATGTTCTTTTTGCCATATACTTTGAAGATTTTTAGCATTGTCAATTTTTGACTTTATCGATTTAGTTTGAGAAATCTTTGCTGCTAAATCACTTATAAATGATTTTTTACTAGGTAAAGTTTCATTAGATTTTCTTTCAATATGCATTTGTATGTGATGATGACCTTGGACCCAAATCCTATTCTTTAACCATTGACTAGTTAAACCTGGCATAACAAATTTTTCTTCATGAATTAAACATAAATCAGTTCTGGCTGTTGTTTTTAATTTAATTAACAATTGTTCATATTCACCTACTGATGATATTGTGTTTTCATCTTGTGCATCAGCTAATAACAAGATACAATCACCCTGAGAAATACATGTAGAAGTCCAATTGGATTGTACGGGTGAATCACAGATATATATAACAGTATCATGTTCTTCTTCCAAATATGCAAAATACCCAGACAATTTCAATCTAGATAAACTTTCATCAAAAGCATGTCTTCCCAAATGAGTTAAAGTCAGTGCTTGATCTAAAGCTATAGCACTTCTACCAATTATCTTAAAAGCATGTAATAATTTTTCAGCAAATTCTCTAACTGGTAAACCAGAAACCGTTGGTAATATAGTAATTGTTTTGTAATCAGCAGATATAAATGATTCTGAATTACTAGATGTAATAAAATTATGCGATGAATAATGTATAGCTTTTTCCTGTGACAAAACTTTTGATGCAACCAATCTGGATACTTTGACCATAATAGAAGGGTTTTGGTATGATAAAATTTCAAATAAAGTTCTTGGAATTCGAGCAGTTTCAGAATCTCTTATGGCGATTAAAGAATTTGATCTTCTTGATGCTGTTAAAACTTCAACTTCTCCTATAGATTCTCCATGTCCATATTCACCTAAAACTTCTACATTTTCCTTAATGTCACCCTTTCTTTTACTAGTCTTAACAACTCTAAATCTACCACTCAAGACAACATGGAAACCATTAGCCAAATCTCCTTGTGAACACAATACACTTCCTGTAGGTATATGACACCATTCCAACGCATAATCGATTGTTAATATTTGTTTTGACAACATATTTTTCAACTTTATAGCAACTGGTAATTGCAAGAAATAATATTTATCCAATAATTTATTGTAATCGGTTCTCGCAAGATAAGCAACAACAACACCCTTATTTTTGGGAGTTCTTATAGTAACTAAGGATCTAATACCAACAACAGAAGTTAAATAACCTGCTATACCTCCAGATTCAACAGAATAAATGAATTTATTAGATGGCGAGTGGGAATTATTTTCAGATGATTTACTGTAAAGTTCTAATGATCCATCAATCACATAATATAAACCCGAAGCAACTGAATTCTGTTCAACAACAGTAGTATCTGGACCAATGCATTTAATCTCTAAAACTTTAGCAAATGCATCTTTAATATTCATTTCGGAAATTGATTTTCTTTTAGAATTATTAATCTTAATAGGCTGATTACTACTATCTGTACGTTGTGGTGCAGAAGGAGGTTGAAGTTGTTGAGATGCATCCCCTGTAATTTCCGACAAACGTATTGTATGCATTAAATTTTCATTTCTACCATGTCTAAAACCACTATGACGTCTTCCACCAGGAGTTGAACTCTTTGAACCTAATGACTGTTGTAAATTGTTTAATCCAATCATTGAACTACTTGCAGATGAATTCAAACTACTTAAACTTCCATTATCAAAAATTATTGGTGCAATTTTTGGTTCATTTATACCAATAATTTTAAAAATATTTTCAATAATAGCAACTCTCAAAGAATTTTCTTCAGTCTCTTCGATTTCATCAGTAAAATTTATTCTCTTATTTTCATCTAATAACGAAAGGTTGGAACCTTTACTTACTCTTTTACGAGGATCATCTCTTGATATTGGTACTGATGATAATAAATCACCTGGATGGTTGCTTTTCAATTTAGAATCCAATAAAACATACCTTGAAGTTGATCTATGTAACGCATTCCTTCGAGGATGTTGTGGTTGCTGCTGGCGTTTATTTTGTAGAGTTCCTTCATGTAATCTCTCTAGTAATCCATCAATCAAATATCTAGGTAAATTGGTTTGAGTATCTTGATTCAATTTTATTTCCAGTTTGAATATTTCTCCTGTTATTCCCAAATAATTATGAACGGTATTAATAGTAACTTTATACAATCTTGTTAAAACCATAGTAACAATATGAGATGTGGCTTTAGGATGTTTTGTTTGAACTCTTTCAAAAGCTGAAGCAGGTATTATTGCAATTGTTATAGTACCATTTTCACTATGTCTTTTCTTTGGACGTACAATAATATTTGGATAATCTTCATTGTCATCATCACCAACAAGATTATCAAGATTAGGTCTAATATCACCAACATAATCCAAATTTAAAGCAACACCATTGTCTTCATTTGGAGTCATTAGCAAATCATCATTTATTCTAGGGTTAAATAATTCCAAGGTTGAAATTAATGAACTTAATGGTGCCCCACTTTTAACTTCATTCAACAATTGATATTGTTGATCACCTAAATTTAAAAATTCATCTCTCTCATTATCATTTTCATATCGAACTCTTTTAGATGAATCCTTTGGCATTTTTATATAAACTTGTGCAATACCTTCCACCACTATCAGAAACCCTAATTTTTCATCTAGACATAAAATTTCATCGGGGGAAAGTTTTTGAGTCGTCATACTTTTAGTTAACTCATGAAAAACAGATTTATCTAAATAACCAAATACTTTTATAGCCAGTAAAAATTGATCTAGATAATTAGAAGGTTTTTTATCTTGTTTTTTTTCAACAAAAATTTTGGTTGGTGGGTGATGTGTCAATTGATTACTTGTAGTCTTTTTATCTAAATCTTTTGAATAACCAGTTAGATAATAATATCTGATAATTAAGTATATAAATATTGATATTCCTATTACTATCAATAAGATTGATGATAAGTGTAAACTTATTTCAAAATTCTTTGATAGTAGATTTATTACAAAAGTGGGTGTGTCAAACAATATAAAATTAACTAATTTTATAAATAGCCATTGGTTAAACCTTATGAATTTGAGTATAAAAGGAGTATCCACCAAATCATTTTTAGGTTCGACATAAATATCTACTACTGATTCCATTATCTTTGTTATACTCGTGTTGATATAAAATGTTGTAAGATTATTAATGAATGAGATATATTTTGTGGAGTAAACATTTTACTTCAGCTCGTTGATTTTTACCACACAACTAAAGTAGAACCAGCAATGGGGAGAACTACCATGTGAAAGACAACAGAAAAAAAAAATCCCCCAAAAAATTGGAGTTAAAGTTAACAGTTACGTAGATGGCATTAGATTTTGAAAACGATTGCTATACATGTATATTTATACCAAGACAGAAACACTAAAAACTATATAAAAATATATGTTTTCTTTTAATCACATAAATGTCTATGAGAACCTATTTACCTATTTCATAAGGTAAACAACCGAACCTATCTAAAATACGTTCAATTCCATCCATACCAGTTACCAAGTGATTTAATTCAGGTCCATAACTGATTCTAACATAATTATACCAGATAACTTCTTCTAAATGAGATAAATTTTGAGGATTAATTAAAAAGAAAAATCCAGGAACAACAATAACTTTTTCATGTAAACATTCATGGAAAAATCCCAAACAATTGCTTAATTTACCAGGTAAATGACTTAAATTTAACCATAAATAAAAGGTAGAATTTGGAGTATTTTTGTCATTGAATTTAAAACCCATTCTAGATAATCTTTCAATAATATAATCTCTTTTCATCTTAAAATGTATTTGTAATGCTCTCATTTCTTCTTTAACTTTTAATGGTTTTAAAAAGTCAACAGCTACATATTGGAAAGGAGCATTTGATCCACCATCTAAAAATGAACCAGCTGAAGATAAAGCATTTATATAATCTTCTGGACCCAAAATCCAACAAATTCTCCAACCAGGTAATCTGAAAGCTTTTGTTAAACCATTAAGAATTAAAACAGGATCTCTATTGACATCTTCAACATATTCAGAGGAACTTATAGAAGAACCAGTACATCCATCATCATAATAATAATGAGAATAAAATTCATCCATAATTAATAAACATCTTTCACGACACATATTATGTAATTCTCTTAATTGATCAGGTTTCATACAATGACCAGTTGGATTTCTTGGATTAGAAGTTAATAATGCACTAACACCTCTAGTTAATTCTTCTTTAATCATTTTCAAATGAATTTCATAATTATCAGCTTCTTTTAAAGGAACAGGAATTGGAGCAAAATTTTTAAATAATGAAAGCATTTCTGCATATGCAGTATAATCTGGTAAAAAAAATGATAAATAACAATCACTAATAATTGATGCAATTCTTGTTAAACCAGCTCTACCACCTGGGACTATACAAACATTTTTATAAGTATATTTTGAAGGTTTATCAGCACGATAAGTTTCATTATAATAATTAGCGACAGCTTCTCTTAATTCTTTTATACCAGCAGTTGGAGCATATTCTCTAGAAGAATCAGGAACATGGATAGTTTTTGGTCTTGGAAAACTTCCTGGAATTGTATCACCATGTTCAGGAGCACCTTGACCAAGATTAGCCCAATCCCCAACGTGTTCAGAATCATAACCATACTCAATAGCTCTTTCAGTTGCCCATAAAACACCAGTAGAAGATTGTTTAGAATTCATAGCAGGTTTGTAAATATTTTCATCAAACTTTGGTTTAGGTAATGGGATTGGTGAAGCTTCTCTACCATTTTCAGATTTAGATAATTTTGATATTAAATTTTGTCTAAAATTTGTATTTTTCAAATTTGGAGTTTGCAGATGATTTCTACCTGGAATTGATTGATATGAAGGAGACAGACTTGATTGCACATTACTAACATGATGAGGTTGAGGAGCTTTTAAAACTTGATCATGAGTCTTACAATTGGCAGATGATAATGAACTTGCACTATGAGGAGGAGTTGCTTGAATTGCTTCTAATAAAGAAGAAGCAGATCTTTTCAAAGCTGGTGGTAAAGTAGATTCTAATCTTTCGAATTCAATTAATGATTCTTGATCATTATCAGACTCTTCAGAAAGGTGTAACGATGACATGATCTTTTGATTTCTATTGCAATTGATCTTTTACCTCAACAGAATTAAATTAATTAGTTGGGACTAATTTTCAAATAGAGCGGTAAAATCGTCAAGAGGTAACAAAAAAAAATATAAATTCAATTCCTGGGGGGGTCCAGGTGGGCCGACTTGAAATTAAAAAAAAAAATAAAAATTATATTGGGTAAAGAAGTTAAAAGAAAAGAATAAATACTATTTGGGGCTTTGAAATATGTCAATCATATAAATGTACATTCTATTAAATATTTCAATTATATACATAAAATTTATATAAAAAACTCTGCAAAATACTGCAAAAACCTTGGAAAATGGATTAAAAAAAAACATTTACAATGATTTAATTACTGTCTTGAGACCTTTTTAAAAACTAGGTTCAATAATTCGGAATTAAGAGATCTTGCACGTGATATATACGGGGGATGCGGGATTAAAATATTCGGGGGAAAATAAATTTATAATCTTATTGCTCTTTCAAAAGCTTTGCAACCTTTTATTATACATTAAAAGATTTATTTGGCTATGATCGCAACATCAGATTCATTAAATGAAGGTCCACCTTTGAAAAAGTCCAGAAAAAGAGCTATCAAATCTTGTTTGTCATGTAATAAAAGAAAAGTTAAATGTGATAGACAACAACCATGTTCAAATTGTATCAGATATAAAAAAGTATGTCAATATGCTTCGCAATTACCAACTTCTACAATTGATAATAACACCCCTCAAAATATCACATCGAGTAATGGTTCAATTCCAAATCATAGACTAAATGGTTCTGTACCAACTGTACCAAATATTAGAACTTATAGAAGTGGTAGTTATAGTAGCAATAGTAGTGGTACTAGTGAAACTAGATCATCCATATTAGGAAAATTGAATGAATCCTTAGAACAAAACATACAAGCAATAAACAAGTCATCAATTTCAGAACTAAATTCATCAAAAGTATTTTTAATTTCAACTGATATTTCACAAATTTTATCAAGATTTATTGATGGATCATCGGTTATGGGAATAAATCCAATTTTATCAACAGATGATAAAATTTGTTTTTATGATTATATGTCATTATCACAAAATCAATGTAATTTAGAGATTAATCATGGTCCGTTTTCATGGCACGCTTTTATTCAAAGAGATATGGGATTAGCTAATTTATCTAAATTTTTAACATTAAAATCAAAAAGTTTAAAAAATTTATCAGATTTTACTGAAAATATTGATTTTTTAACAGCTGCTCCATTTCAAATATTACAAAGATTAAATTTAAGTTCAAAACAATTAAGTCTGAAAATCAGTTCAATAAATAAAAGTGCTATTCCATTAGGTTTAAATTTTGTACCTGAAATTAACAAACAATTAGATTTACTGGAAAGAGTTGTTAAAATACTACCTGAAAGGTCAATAATTTGGATTCATATAAATCGTTTTTTTAAATATTTATATCCATTTATTCCAGTTTTAGATGAAATTGATTTTGAAAATTCAATTGAAAAATTAATTGGTCCTGAAACTGAAAAAGGATTTATATCACAAATTACTATTACAAATAAATTTGATTATGCAACTATTGGAATTTTATTACTTGTTATGAGAATGAGTTATCTTTCATTGGTTTCAAATAATGATGAATTAAATTTTGCAATAATAAATGATAAAAATCATTCTAAATTTGAAGAATTTTCAGCAGATGAAATTAAGAATTTAAAATATTTATTAACTAATGAAATTGGTATTGAATTTATGTTTTTAGCAAAAGCTTGTTTACAAAATTTTGATATTTTACAAAATACTAATTTAATAGTAATACAACTTGCATTACTTTTTAAATTTTATCAATATTCAGCTCCTGAAGATTCCGAAGGTCCTGATAGAATTCAATGTCAAATCTGTACAGGATTATTATTACAAATGGCATATTCTATTGGTTTAAACAGAGATCCAGAAAAACTAGATATTCAAGATGCTAGATTAAAAGTTTTAAGAAGAAAAGTTTGGTTTTTCGTAGTTTATTTGGATTTACTTCAGGCATCAACATTTGGTAGTCCAATATTATCAAATCCAAGAGTTTCAGATGTTAAATTCCCAGTTTATGAAGTAGGAGCAACCAATATTAAATTTGAAAATTTTGATAAAGTTTTATTGGAAGGTTTTCAACCTTTGAAAGATTTAATTGTTTATTTAAGAAATACTTTAGATACTGTATTAAATGTTAATGACGTTTTAATGTCAGATGTAGTTGAAAAATTGAATCAATTAGAAATTTATATTCATAAACTGATAGGACCAAATTTAGAATCTTTTGCAAATACATTAAATGATAAGGTACCTCCTGATACTTTTGGAAGAAAAATATTTTTAACAAATTATTATATTCATACTAAAATATTCTTTGTAGCCATATATTTCCACCTTTTTATTTATTATGAGACAAAAGATTTAGATTTAGCATATTTTTATTTAAAAAAAACATTTTGCATAGTTATTGAGGATTTATTACCAAATTGTTTTAAAATTTTAGATCATTCACATTTTTATTTACTTCATTCAGCAAGTTTTTTTCTTAATCCAAGTATTGAAACTTCGTGGCATAATGCTAATGGTTTATTATTTGCAATTTTAATTAGAACAGAATTTACAAGAAGAAAATTAGAAAAAGAATCTTCAACAAATTTAGCATATATTGAATTATTAAAAAATTTACTGTTTTGGTTAACTAAATGTGCTAAAATATCAACTATTGGTATACATAAATTGGGTAAAAGATATTTATATGCATGGAGAATTGCAAAATCTCATATATATATTTTAGAAAATTTAGCTAGTGATGATTATTATAATTTGCAACCATCTGAAGGTTTAACAAAATTTTTATTAAAAGAAAATCAAATTATTGAATTAAATACATTATTTGAAAAAACATTACATCGTATAAATAAATCAGAATTAATTAAAGAATGGTATGAAATTTTTGAATCTAAAGTACCTGATGATGAAAATATTTTAGATAATTTATTTTCATTAGTAACATCAGAAATTGATCCATCAGTTTGTCAACAACAAGATAATGTCGATAATAATAATTTAAATAATAGATATAAAGAACAAAATTTTAATAAATCTAATATGGATTCAGTTATACAAAATTATTTTGCTTTAGATAATCCATATTTTGAAATGGAATTACCATTGGAAAATTTATTTAAAACTTAAGGTTTCTTATATATAATTTCAAAATGATTTAAATTAAATGATGAATATTTATCTGTAGCCCATTCTTTCCATAATTTAACAACTTTCTTTTTTTCAATTTCATTTTTCTCTAAATCATCAGGATATAAAAGTTCACCAGATTGTTCAATTCTTGTTATTGTTGTTTCTGCCCATTCTTTTTTAGTTTTTGAATTATCACAAACTAACCAATTTGAAATATCTGTTGTTATATTTTCTGGTTCATATCCTGCATTTATACATTTACTTCTTAATTTTCTACCTGCTTCAACATCAGTAGATACAGAATTTTTACATTTTATCACATAATAATCAGCTAATGGAATATATTTTTCAGGATATGCTATACTAGCAACCAAATCAGCATCTTTAACACAAACAAATCCACCTGATTTAACAACTCTTTTTAATTCTTTTAAACCTTTAATAGGATCTTGTAAATGAATAATTACTTGATGACAAAGTACAAAATCAAAAGTATTATCTTCAAATGGTAATTCATAAATTGAACCTTTTTGAAAATTTAAATTAGTTAATTCAGGACCATTTTTTAATTTATAATCATTTGCTAAATCAATTAAATCTTGTGTTGGTTCAACTCCTATAATAGTACCTTCTGAAAGATAATTTTTAGCTATATCCAAAGTAATTGATCCTGGTCCACTTCCAACATCCAAAACTTTGAAATTTGGTTCAAGTACTTTAGTTATGAAATTTGTTGCATTTTTAACAGTACGCCATGAATGTGTATCTGATATAGATTTTTGAAATCCATTTTTATAATAAGCTTGTTCAGTTGTCATTATTTAATGATGATACTGCAAAAAAAAAAAAAAAATAATAAAATATAATAAATTATGAATGATGATCTATTGAGATCTTTATATATGTCAAAAAAATCTCCATGGTGTGACTGTTAATTTTGTTCAAAATATTTTGTGGAACCGGTTTTAACCCGAATGAGGGAATCACCTATAAATCCGTAATGTTATATACACTCCAATATATGAATATAATACAAATAATATACCGATGGCCTATATCCGTGTAAAAACTAACACAAATTTACATAAACAGTGTTTATAGGATTGTGTTAACGGTTTTAAATTAAATTACAGGTTTATTTTACTCCGAATGTTGTTTTTTACATAGATAGATTAGAAGTAAAAAAACTATTCTAAGTTTACCCGTATAAAAAGATTCAGAGATTTCTCTGCTTGGGTATTTTTATCTTCTGTTTGTACAAATAATGACGTAAAATATTATTGAATTATTTGAACTCTAATCATCTGATAAAGATATGAATTAATTTCTTTTTTAATTGAATTTTTGATTGTAATGTATTTCTAATTATCTAAATGAATTGAATTTCTTTTTATCTGTTACTATATGTGTTATATTTTGGTTTTATTTAAATACTATATTGTTTTTATATAATATTTTCTAAAAATTATGTAGGATTTGTAGTGTTTTAAAAAACAATAAAGAAAACTTTTCAAATCAAAAAAAAAAAAAAAAATTGTATGGCAACATGCCATTCCAACTACATATATGGAAAGAGAAACTCTAGAAGTATCAAATAAACACGTAATTAGCCCATTTTAACGATGTCCATTTTTTTTAACTTTTTGAAATTTTTAAAAAATGAATGAAACGGGGTCGGGCTCTTTTCGTTTATACCGATTTTGCTAGTCACAAAACAAGACCCTGTTTCAACTTGAAACAAGATTCAATTGTATTTATGACCAGCAAAGTCGGTGCTTTTACTAACCACCATTCAATAACCCTTTTGTTGCTCATTTAGAGATATAGGTCATTTAGAGACCGACCCGGACATGGAATTAAATTATATATAATGAGTTACCTTTTAAGTAAATAAAAACCAAACTATTACCATGCTTTAATCTATTAATTAAAGGTATAAAAAATATTAAGTAATTGTAATTTTGAAAATATGCTCTAATATTTAATTATATATATTGGGAATTATTTAATTATGTTTGAACAATTAATCCATTTACAATATAATAATAAAACCAATTGATATTTCTTTATATGAATATGAATGATATATTTAATAATAATAAGTTGATTCAATAATAAGTTGTTGTTAAAAAATGAAAAGTTTGTGGTTGCAAAATAAATAAAAATTAGTACTAAAATTATTTTTTTTGTATGGAAATTATTTTTTGGTATCGAGATAACAAAAAACTAGCCAAACAAAAATTTATATACCATTTCATTTTTTTTTTTTTGCAATTTTTTTTTTTTCAATGCACAAACAATTCATATTTTATTAATTAATTTCAAAATCATTATATTTAGAGATTTGGTTTTTAAATTACGTCAGTTAAAATATATTGATAGTTTATTTTGTTATACAGATTATATAATTTAATTACATGTCCTGGTCGGTCTCTAAATGACCTATATCTCTAAATGAGCAACAAAAGGGTTATTGAACGGTGGTTAGTAAAAGCACCGACTTTGCAGCCCACAAATACAATTGAATCTTGTTTCAAGTTGAAATAGGGTCTTGTTTTGTGAATAGCAAAATCGGTATAAACGAAAAGAGCCCGACCCCGTTTCATTCATTTTTTAAAAATTTCAAAAAGTTAAAAAAAATGGACATCGTTAAAACGGGCCAATTATGCGTTTATTAGATAGTTCTAGAGCTTCTCCTTCCATACAAGTGGTTTAAATGGAATGCTGTCTTACAAAAATTCAAATATTTTTTGAATTGAAAACTTTATTTTTTTATTATTTGAAAAATTTTATTTTTTATATCGTCTAATTTTATAATTTGAAAATTGTTTTTAGATAAAGAGTCATTATACTTTCTATATTTAGAACTGTTGAATATTTTATAATAGTCCAAATTTAAGTTTTTGTTGGTTTAGGGGGTTTAAAAAAGTTTTTTTTTTTTTTCAAAACTTGGTGCTACCATAAAATTTTATTTTTTTAACCAGCCACATGTTCAAAAACATACACCCATATTTTCAAATGTTATATATAACAACATACACCAAAACTTAATTAAAATTATTGTAAATATTCTTCAAATTTAAATAAAAATAGAAATTTTGTAAGAAATTATATATTAACTTATATTTTTGGGGGGTATCAACTATACAAAGTAAGCTATTGTCATATAAACTTTGGTATAAAAGTTTTTTTAAAAAACGTATAAATTAATCTTCATAAACTGTAGCATCAGAATCATAGTCCATATTAGATTCTAAAGATGGATCAAAAGAAGTAGATATCATTGGGAAACTTGAATGACAAATAGGCATAAAATTATCATTATCTAATGATTTTAAACTTTCTATAAAATTTCTAATTGATTCAGTTGAACGATCATGAATATCATCATTATCATCAGAATAAACCATTGGTGAAACTAAAACATCATTTTTTATTGTACTAGCACCAGAATCAGTACCATAATCACTATAACCACTAGTACTACTACCACTTCCACTAACACTGCCACTACCACTAACACTACCACCAATTTCAAAATTCCAATCTTCATATTCAATATCAATATAATGATCAATATTAATTTGTTTTGGAATATTTGAAATTAATTCGGGATTTGTAGTTAAAGTATTTAAAATTTCATTCATTTGATTTAATTTATTAGCTAATCCATGATATTTAACTCTCCAATAATTTTCAATTCTTAATTTTTCATTATATATATATTCATCTATTTGATTTTGAATATATTCATCCATAGTTGCAACATCCAACATTATTAACCATTAATTAGTAGAAAACGAGTGACCTAAGTGATATTTATTTGTCTAATATATAATTGAATAAGTAAAAAAAAAAGAGAAGAAAAATTTTCGAAAAAGTTGTCGATGAAATGAATGACTATTCCTTGGGTTTATATATTTTTTAAAAATTTAGTAGATATACTTTTAAAAATGTAACTTATGTGGTAATTATATTAATACAAATAAAGTTTTTCTTTAAGTACAAATGAATAAATTAATTGCATAAATTAAAACAATGGATAAATAATCATTTTCGGTATTTTTTAAATTTTTAAATTAAAAGCATAAGATAAAAATATTTTTTGAAAAGCTTAATTTTGATAACAAAATGCCAGAGTTTATCAATTTTAGTTTTAATTTCTTAATCCAGACCCCACACCCTCTTCTCTTTCTCCTTTTCTCGTTTAAATATTCATCCCCTATTATAAATTCATTTATCCCCTAAATTGATTTAAAATTAAGATTATAATTAAATTGGTTTGTTTTTGTTATTTATAACATTGTTCTATTTTTTTTGTATGGTAGCCTTAAATTTAGCCTACAATTTCGCTTAACATTATTGTAATGTCGACAAATATGACAAGTCACTTTTTATATACAATTTTTTTTAAAACCAGCATTTCATTTAATGTTGGTAATATCAACATACATTTGCATATACATAGTAGGTTTGAAAGCAAAGAAAGAGTTCTAAGATGGTTCAATATGACAACCATACTATTATTTGCAACCAAAAATTACCCATAATCGTTGAAGATCTTAAGAGGGAAAAAATTAATTGGTGTGTGTGTAGTATTTTTAAACTATACACACAACACAAGACACATCACTTTTGTTTTTTTGGTTTGCTGTAAAATCCCTTAAATTGCAAGTTTTGGTGTTTTGGTCTTTTTTTGTTTTTCCAGTGGGCGCTACTCCCTATAAAATCCGAGTTAATACGAATATTACCGGGGGGGAGAGAGAAAGAGAATGAATGAGAAAAAAAAAAGTTAATACCAATTTGTCCTTGCTCACTATTGGTTGAATTGTATATGAATGACTCGAAAGGTGATAACGGAGTAGAAATTCATTAAATTTGAAATTGAAAATGGTTACTGGATTATTTAATTGATAAACTAACGACTTACTTTGATATTAGAAATGATACAAACCAAAACATTCTTTATAATCTTCATTTTTTGATTGTTTAATTTTTTTTCATTACTATTTTTACCCCAGATTTCAACTAAAGTTTTTTCTTCTTTCACTGAATAATCGTTTTCACTTTCGTATTTTTGGATTCGGTTTGTAAATTTTATAAAATTTATGTTCTAAATATGTAGATAAGTTCTTTTATTTAATCTTCTTGTTAAGTTTTATAATTGTTTAATGGTATATTTGTATAACACTACAGCCATCCCCATAAATAAAATGAACCATAGTTTCTCTTATTATTGGTAGTGCATATAATAATCAGCCAATCAAGTGTGACCAAAAATAAGCACTTATAATTTTACATAGTTAATTTACAGTGAGGGAAAAAAATAAAAAAAAATGTACATGCAAAAAAACAAAAAAAAATCATTTATTATATTTAATAGTAATAAACTTCATAGAAAAGAAAAAAAAAAGTAGAAAAAAAAATTATCAACAAATTCTTCATTTTGGAAATAACATTCTTCATTTTTCAATTCTAATTTATTGTTCATATTTATTTATTAGTTAATATTTAATTAATAACATTTATTTATTCATTTTATATTTATTATATTTATTCCATTCCCCCATTTTTTAATTTTCATTTGAATTTTTTATTGTTACCATGTTTAGAACTATCCTTCGTCAACAACAACAAATATCTACTAAATTTAGCTTAAGAACTTTAGCTACTCAAGCTGCTGAAAAAGCCCCAAGATTAAAGAAATTCCAAATTTATAGATGGAATCCAGATACTCCAGAAGTTCAACCAAAAATGGAAACTTATGAAATTGATTTAAATAAATGTGGTCCTATGGTTTTAGATGCTTTATTAAAAGTCAAAAATGAACAAGATTCTACTTTAACTTTCAGAAGATCATGTAGAGAAGGTATTTGTGGTTCATGTGCCATGAATATTGGTGGTAGAAATACTTTAGCTTGTTTATGTCGTATAGATCAAGATACTTCTAAAGATACTAAAATTTATCCATTACCACATATGTTTGTTGTTAGAGATTTAGTTCCAGATTTAACTCATTTCTATAAACAATATAAATCCATTCAACCATATTTACAAAGAGAAGATCACCCAGCTGATGGTAGAGAAAATTTACAAAGTATTGAAGACAGAGCTAAATTAGATGGTTTATATGAATGTATTTTATGTGCTTGTTGTTCAACTTCTTGTCCTTCATACTGGTGGAATCAACAACAATATTTAGGTCCTGCCGTTTTGATGCAAGCTTATAGATGGTTAATTGATTCAAGAGATCAAGCTACTCCACAAAGAAAAGCTATGTTACAAAATTCAATGTCTTTATACAGATGTCATACCATTATGAACTGTGCTAGAACTTGTCCAAAAGGTTTAAATCCTGGTAAAGCTATTGCTGAAATTAAAAAACAATTAGCATTTGATTAAACTTAGCATCACTTCTTAATATATAGATCAAAAACAACAAAAAAAAGCAAAAAAAATCAGAAAAAAATCATTAAAAATAAAACAGTAAAAAAAAAATAACAGAACAAAAAAGAAAAACTTGATGTTTTAATTAATAAGACATTCTTTATTTATTTAGTTTATTTAATATATAGTAAAGCATATTTGTAACATTTTATCTTAGGTTGAATGCACTTCTTGAAGATTTCTATATTAATAAATATGTATGCATGCATGCGAATATTTAACAATATGTTTATTGGTTATATAGATTTACGGGACCGAAAAACTTTGTTTCTCGAAGAAAAAACGTTCTATTCTACTATAGTTTATTTCTATATATAGAATATAAAATTTCCTTGAACCACTGTAACGATACCATCAGATTTTTGACGTTACTTCTGGGATTAAAGGAGAATGTATTACTGTAGAATCATAGAATTGTTAATTGAAAAATATATTTATAATTTTTTATTTACATATCTTATATAACTTTTGAAACATAATTTTTTTTTTTTTTTGCAATCAAATTTATTTTTTAGTTCTATCACCATAAGCATTAGTAGCATAATGACCATCAATACAGATAACATCTTGAGGTCTGTAATTATATTTATGGGAGAAATATTCACCTAAAATATCTTCAGTTCCTTTAGCATATCTAGCTTGAGCATCTAATGAAGTACCTGAACAATGAATAGTCATAGCATTACCTGAATCACTCTTGTTATTCATTGATCTCCATGGGTGATCTTTTGGAGCTGGTTGTGGATACCAAACATCACCACCATAAGAAATATGACCTGAATTAACAGCATTAGCAACAGCTTCTGTATTACAGATAGCACCTCTTGCAGTATTTACTAAATAAGCTCCTTTTTTCATTCTTGCAATTAAATGATCATCAAATAATCCTTTAGTACTGTCATATAATGGTGCATTGATAGTAACAATATCAGCATCAGAAACTAAATCTTCCAAGTTTTCAACTCTTTCAACAATATTATCAACACCATTAAATAATTTTGAAGCATCATTTAATTTTTTAATAGCAGCATCTGGTAAAGCTTGATAATCATAGTATAATAATTTTTTAGGATTAAAAGCAATTAATCTTTCTAAAATTCTGTAACCAATTCTACCAGCACCAAAAGTAGCAATTGTTTTACCTTCAAGATCAAATTCATGTTCAACAACTTTAGCAACTTCCCAAGTACCATGAGTAGCTTGATAATGACCTGAATTATAATTTCTAATTAAAACCAACATAGTCATAATAGCATGTTCAGCAACTGATTGAACATTTGAACCAGTAACTTCTAAAACAGAAATACCTCTTTCATTGGCAGCATCTAAATCAACATGATCTGAACCAACACCGGCAGTAATACAAATTTTCAATTTAGGAGCTTTAGCAATTCTTTCTCTGGTAATATAAGCTGGATAAAATGGGGTGGTAATAATAACTTCGGCATCTTCCAAGTGTTTGTCAAATGCTGAATTTACATCAACTTCTTTATCAGTAGTAGTAACTAATTGATAACCATGATCTTCAACAAATTTTCTAATACCTAATTCATTTTCAGCAGCACCTAATAATCTTTTATCTCTTTTAGCAGTTTCACCACCAGCGTATAAGACTAATAAGACCTTTGGTTTTCCCATTGTTGCAAAATTTATTTAATTGAGTTTGAGTTTGTTTGAGTTTTTTGATAATTCAAATTTGAATTGATTTATAAAAATAAACTCGAATTGAATTGGAAATTTTCATCTTCTTATATACTTTTTTTAGTCAATGACGTGTTTAGATAATTGTATAAAATTGTTTCATATCAAAAAATTATTACTTTCTATTGCTTTATTCTAAGAATAAAAAAGAACAAATGGCTATTGTTTCTGGTGTTCCGTTAACCAAAAAAAAAAAAAAATACCTAATTTTGCTATGTTAAGTTATGGCGTTGAAAATTACTTTCCATTACCCAAATACAAAAAACACCTTGTTAATAATATAATTGGAATAATTACATCATTCAAATGTATGATTCCCAAAAATCACAATTCCTAAAAAATATATTAATTAAAGTGTTGGTTGAATATATATCTCTTTATCCAGTTGAAAAATTGTCTCGGAAAACTAATATTCAAACTCCTTTAAATTTACTCATACGGATTTGTTCCTCACAATTTCCAAATTGGGATGGGGGTCAAAAAAAAACATGGGGTAGTGTTACTTACTCTGTTATTCTACAACTTCAACTTCTTTTTTATAGAGTTCTTCAATACCTCAATAGTTGTTTAATCACTATCTATTGTTATTTTGGTATTTATTTAATTATAACTTTGAATTTCTTTTATCAAAAAGCCGCACTTCGATCCTAATTTGAGAGAGATTAACGTTAAAACTCTTACAATGATCATCGATACCAAGATCCTAGTTTCTTTCGTTTCTTTTTGTAGATTTTCTAACTTGGTCTAGAATATTGGAATTGAATTGAATTCAACATGGACCTCATCATCAAAACCTTATGTGGCTGATGTTATCAGTCTTAGAGCTTCAAAAAATATCGTATTACTACCAAATGCATAATAAAAACTTCAATTTTTTGATTTATCATTTAATGAGTTCTAAAAGAGATTGTTTTAAAGGATCCATTTTAAAAATTTTATAATTTCGATATATATTTAAAATTTATATTTAAAAATCTAGTTTATATAATAAAGTGACAACCACTGATAAAAAAAAAAGTTTAAACTGATTTTATTTGGCAACCATATCTATTTACCACCATAAGCTCTACTAACGGTACGACCATCAAGACAAATGATATCTTGAGGTCTATAGTTGTATTTATGGGAGAAATATTCACCTAAAATATCTTCAGTACCTTTAGCATATCTAGCTTGAGCATCTAATGAAGTACCTGAACAATGGATAGTCATAGCATTACCTGAATCGGTTTTGTTGTTCATTGATCTCCATGGATGATCTTTTGGAGCTGGTTGTGGGAACCAAACATCACCACCATAAGAAATGTGACCAGCATCAACGGCAGCAGCAACAGCATCAGCATTACAAATAGCACCTCTTGCAGTGTTGACTAAATAAGCACCTTTTTTGAATTTAGAAAGTAATTCTTTATCAAAGACACCTTTAGTACCATCATATAATGGAGCATTAATAGTGACAATATCACATTTTGAGACTAAATCTTCTAATTTTTCAACTCTTTCAACAATGTTATCAACATCATTAAATAATTTAGAAGCATCATTTAATTTTTTAGTAGCAGCTTCTGGTAAAGGTTGGTAATCATAATAATATAATTGTTTTGGGTTGAAAGCAATTAATCTTTCTAATATTCTGTAACCAATTCTACCAGCACCAAAAGTACCAATAGTTTTACCTTCAAGATCGAATTCGTGTTCAACAACTTGAGCAACATCCCAACCACCATCAAGGGCTTGTCTGTGACCATCATTATAGTTTCTAATTAAGACTAACATAGTCATAACAGCATGTTCAGCAACTGATTGGACATTAGAACCAGTAACTTCTAAGACAGCAATGTCTCTTGCATTGGCAGCTTCTAAATCAACATGATCTGAACCAACACCAGCAGTAATACAGATTTTTAATTTTGGAGCTTTAGCAATTCTTTCTTTAGTGACATAAGCTGGATAGAATGGGGTAGTGATAATGATTTCAGCATCATGTAAGTTTTTGTCAAATTCAGAATCTGGACCTTCTTTATCAGTGGTAGTAACTAATTGATAACCATGATCTTCAATGAATTTTCTGATACCTAATTCATTTTCAGCAGCACCTAATAATCTTGGGTCACGTTCAGCAGTTTCACCACCTTTATATAAGACCATTAATACCTTTGGTTTAG
>JAKTXL010000105.1:0-49651 GCA_030582535.1 Insectozyma bohioensis | reverse complement strand
TTTTAAAACATAATAATTATTAATTATCAAAACTTATTATCTATCTATACATCAAAGTTTCAATTGAATCGATGTTCAAATTAAGGAATATATCCGATCAAAATAATATAATTAATTGCAGCTTAATATTTTATTTTGAAAGAAATCGAATCGCAATTATATAGAAAAAATTATATAGTACATATTTATTTTTTGTGAGCGCAACTATAAATAATAACTATAACTATAACTGTAACAACTATATAAAACTGAGCCTACGGTCTTGATTTGATTTTTGCTATTATATTCTATTCTCGCTACAGCAACACTTGCTTAAATGAAAACCTAGATTAATCATAATCAAAGATCGAGATCAATTGATATCTCAAATACATATCATATAATTGTATAACATCTTTGCTATTCGCCATATAGTTATACAACAATACGTATCGTGTATTTACCAACATGTGTATGTTGTATTCTTCCGTCCCCTTTTTTTTTGGGTTGTGTTGTGTTGCTTTATTTCTCTGGTCGCGAAGTTTTTCGAATTGATTACCAATTAATTAATATCAACGTTTTTATTATATTATATTATATAATTACTTTCATTAATTAATTAATTAAAATCATGTCTACTGCTACACCACCAGCTATTGTATTTACCGATTGGGATGGTACTGTTACATTACAAGATTCAAATGATTATCTTACCGATAATTTAGGTATGGGATATCCAAAACGTAAAATATTAAATGATTTAATATTAGAAGATAAATTATCATTTAGAGATGGATTTAAAGAAATGTTAGAATCTATACCAAATTCATTTAATGAATGTATTGATATATTATTAAAAAATATTAAATTAGATCCTGGTTTTAAAAATTTTTATAAATATTGTCAATCAAAAAATATTCCAATTATTGTTATATCATCAGGTATGAAACCTATTATTTATACATTATTAGAAAATTTAGTTGGTAATGAAGCTATTAAAAATATTGATATTATAAGTAATGAAGTTAGAATTGATGAATCAAATTGGGAAATTATTTTTAAAGATCCAGAATCATCATTTGGTCATGATAAAGCAAAATCAATTAAAGAATATTTAACAAATCATGGATATACAGAAACTGATGGTTCACCTGTACCTCAATTATTTTATTGTGGTGATGGTGTAAGTGATTTATCTGCTGCAAAAGAAACTAATTTATTATTTGCTAAACATGGTAAAGATTTAATTAAATATTGTATTAGAGAAAATATTCCATATACTGAATTTAATAATTTTGAAGATATTCTTGAAAAAATTAAAAAAATTATTGATAATAATGAAACTATTGAACAATTTATTGAAAATCCAACAAAATAGAATAGAACTAAAAGAACTAAAAACAGAACAGCTCATAAAATTAAAAATAGAATTTATACATAGAGTTATTTTTAGATATATTCATAAATATATATATTACAGTTAAATATTTAGATTGGAACCAAACCAAACCAACCCTTGTAAGAACAATGGAGTATTTTTAGAATTCACGAAATATTGAACCAGTGTAGGTTAACTTGAGCAATATGATGTTAAGTTTGTTAAGTTATCGATATTTCCTCTTAACTTGTGAGTCCAAGAAAAAAACAAAAAAAACAGTAATTAAAAAACAGTAATATTCACGAAAATAAATCGGAATCAGAAATGAGAAAAATTCCTCACAGCCTTACTACCTTAACGCATAGAAAAAAAAAAAGCAAAAAAGCAAAAAAAAAGTTATATATATATAAACCCAACTCTTTACCCCAAGTTTTCAAACCAAAGACAAGACAAGAAAACAAAGTAGATATAATATGGCTAGGACAGTTGAAAACGAAGTGAATACACGTACGTTACACCATACATCAACCAACTCAACAACTTCATCATTTACCTCAGGCATAGAAATAACATATAACAACGAACAACAACAACAACAGCTTAATGAAAAACCTTCATCTCAACACACATTTACTCAATTTTTATATAAATCAAAAACTATATTAAAAAAATATGGTTCATTCATAGGACCAGGAATGTTAATAAGTGTAGCATATATGGATCCAGGTAATTATGCAACAGGTATAACAGCAGGTGCATCAAATGAATATTCATTATTATTTATAGTATTTTTATCAAATATTATAGCAATTTTTTTACAAAGTTTATGTATTAAATTAGGTTCTATAACAGGTTATGATTTAGCAAGATGTTGTAGAGAATATTTACCACTGAAATTAAATTATATATTATGGATTTTAGCAGAATGTGCAATTATAGCAACTGATGTTGCAGAAGTTATTGGTTCTGCAATAGCATTAAATATTTTATTAAAAATCCCATTACCTGCTGGTGTTGTAATAACTATTATTGATGTATTATTTGTTTTAATGGCTTATAAAGCAGATACTTCATCAATGAAATTTGTTAAAATTTTTGAATATGCTGTTGGAATTTTAGTTATGGTTATTGTTATATGTTTTGCTATTGAATTATCACAAATTAAAGCTAATGCTGCTCATATTTTTAGAGGTTTTGTACCAAGTAATCAAATGTTTAAAGGTAATGGAATGACTATTGCTACTTCTATTATTGGTTCTACTGTTATGATTCATTCATTATTCTTAGGTTCTGGTTTGGTACAACCTAGATTAAGAGAATTTGATGTTAAACATGGATATGTTAAATTAGATGAAATTATAGAAAATACTAGTGATTCAGAAAATGATGTTGATGATGATGAAAAAAATTTATATGAAAAAGAAGCTGAATATTTTTATAATTCTTATAAACCATCATTTGAATCAATTAAATATTCTTTAAAATATTCAATAATAGAATTAATTATAACATTATTAACAGTTGCATTATTTGTAAATTCAGCTATTTTGATAATTTCAGGTTCAACATTATATGGTACAGAACAAGCTATTGATGCAGATTTATATACTATACATGATTTATTATCAAAATCTTTAGCACCTGCTGTAGGTACTATATTTATGGTTGCTTTATTATTTAGTGGTCAAAGTGCTGGTATAGTATGTACTATTGCGGGACAAATTGTTAGTGAAGGTCATATTAATTGGACTTTAAAACCTTGGTTAAGAAGATTAACAACAAGATCAATTTCAATTATACCTTGTTTAATTATAAGTTTATGTATTGGTAGAAATGGTTTAGGAATTGCTTTAAATATTTCTCAAGTTGTTATATCTATTTTATTACCTCCTTTAACTGCTCCTTTAATTTATTTTACTTGTTGTAAATCAATTATGAAAGTTGAAATTAGGGAAGGTGATAATTATGATTTTATTGATGAAGATTCTGGTAAAAAATTTAAATATATGACTAATAATTGGTTAACTACTATATTAGCTATTATTATTTGGATCTTTGTTTCTGTTTTAAATATTTATGCTATTTATGAAATGGGTAAAAATGGTGTTTCTGGTTAAATAGATTTTAAAAAATATAATATAATATATATATACATAATTCCTTCTAGATCGTAAACACGCGAATGTTTTTTTTTGGTTTTTTTTTAAATCCGTTTTCAACAGAACAAAAAACGTTGAGCACAAAGTTTTAGTTGCAAATTAAATTTTATCGTTTTGTGATAAAGAAGTTAACTTTAATAATTAAAAAATATATATATTTAAATTTTATTTTTTGAAAAACTTAATAATACACGAACTGAAATATAAAAAGATTTTTTAGAAATATATTTGTAAAAAAAAAAAAAAATCACCATAATTAAAAACACACTTTCGTAAAAAAAATATATAGACACGAAGAACTGAAAATGAATTTTTTTTTCTTTTTTTCCCTTTTTTTTTTAAATAAAAAATTTTTACAATTAAAATTTTTTTGGGGGGTTTACCACCCTGAATCTTGTTGACCATTTTCATTTGAATTATAATAATTCGGTTGATTCGATAATAAAAAACTTGTATTCATTAAACTTGAACTACCACTTGTTGAATTATTATTATTAGTAGATGTAGTTGTTGTTGTAGGAGTAGTTGAATTTTTAGTTGTTGTTTTTAATAAATGAGATGGATTCAAAGTTGAATTATTCAATGGTGGTATAATTGATGATGAACCTTGAGACGGTGGAGTTAAATTAGATGGTGGGGTCACATTTGAAAATATTGAAGAATTACTATTATTATTATTGTTATTATTATTAGTTGAACTACCACCACTATTGTTATTGTTACTATTATTGTTGTTATTATTATTACCACCATTATTCAATGGTAATGTATTAAAACTTGGTAATTGTTGATTTTGATTTTGTATTAATTGAGGATTAGGTTGTAAAAAATTTAAATTATTACTTCCCATATTTATAACAGGTAATTGATTTAAATTATCTAATGAATTATGATTCATGTTGGATTGATTTGTTGAAGAAACTGCTGAAACCATTGGTGAATTAATCCAACTTTGATACCCTTTTGATTGATTTTTAGTTGATGTTGATGATGCTGATGATGATTGACGATGTTGATTAGGTACTCCTCCTTGTTGAAATTGAGATTGTGGTTGAAGTTGAAGATCTAATTGAGGTCGTCCGACTTGTTGTGATGATGATGATGATGATGATGGGTGTGTATGTGGAGGAAGTGATTGTTGTTGAACCTGTTGTTGTGATTGTGGAATTTGTCCTAACAGAATATGTTGAAAATTATGTGGTAGTAGTTGATTTTGATTTGATGGTGGTTGAATATGTGGTAACACTTGTTGTTGTTGTTGTTGTTCTTCATTTTCATATAAATTTTTCTTTAATTGATATAAAAATTGTGAACTTAAATAATTTCTATAATCTAATATTAATTGTGATATAAATGAATCAAACATACTTGTTCTTTGTTTATCATCAGTAATTAATTTATTATCAATCATAGTATATTGAATTTGTTGTCGTACTAAATTTTGTAAATTTAGTAACATTAAATCAAGTTGTTGTTGTTCTTGTTGTTTTTGTTGTTTTTGAAATTGAAGTTGTTGTTCCTGTAGTGAATTTAATGATTGAATTGGTTGTGTTGAAGGTGTTTGTTTTTGTTGTTTAAGTTTTTGTTTCAGATTTAATTTACCTTTCAGTTTTTGATTTATACTACCATCTTCTTCTCCAACTTCTTCATTTGAATTAATATTTTTATTAAAATTCAGTATTGGTTTATTTTCTTCTATACGTAAAGGTACATCTAATCTACCATCTTTAAACCTTTTATTTTTTCCATTTCCAATTGATTTTCTTCTTTTTTTTAATATATTCTCACTACTATTATTATTTATAATACTATTTGCACTTGATGCTGAACTTATACTTGAATTATTACTAGTTGTTAAATCAGTTGTCGAAAGATCTTCATAAATCATCAGACTCATTGATGTTGGTGGACTTCCTTTAAATTCTTCTTCTGGTTTAGTCCCACTTTTTATTGAATTTGATGATGCTGAAGTTTGTCTTGAAAGAATACTTGTTGATGAAGTACTTTTTAAACTTTGTTGACTATTGGTTAATGATGATTGAGGAGATCCTGCTGATTGAATTGGTTGATGTTGTGGTGCTTGTTGTTGTTGTTGTTGATCATTTATAAATTGTGGTTGATCAACTACATGATCATGATTATCATTAATTATAGATAATGTCCAAACTTTATTACGGACACTAAAATTTGCTCTTATTTTAAATGGACATGAAGTATGTCTTCTAATTGGTATTTTAGTATTTTTATTTTTTGATTCAACTATTTTAGTTTTTTTTTCTTTATTTTTACATTTAAAAATAATTTTTGAAGTATCTGATCTTTCAATTACAACATGAATTCCTTTATTTTGTAATAAAACATCTTGTAACCATGGTTTAATATCATCTTTTGAAATAAATTTTTGACTTTCCAAGTCCAAATCAGCAAGTGAGATTTGATGCAAGACTTTATCAGTCATTAATAAAAACAAATTAAAAAAAAAAAAAAAAAAAAAAAATTAAGTAAATTGGATTAACTAACTTTTATTCACAAATTCTTTTACTTTTTTATTCAATTAATTCTTGTTATTTTGAATTTTTCTTCGAGGTCAAAATTTCTTTAATGACTCTATTCTTTTAGTAAAAAAAAACTTTCAGAAATTCTGAATTGTATTGATAGTATATAATTTGAATACTCTCTTCTCTATATGTTTCTATATTTATTTGATCGTGCTAATTAAAAATTTGTTCTTTTATTTTGTTAATATAATTGAAATAGTTCTTTTTTGGAATAATAACTCAATGATAAAATATATAAAGTATATTATAAATGAAGTTTCAACATTTAATTAAATAAAAAAAAATTTAAAACAAAATACAAATTAATTCTAAAATTAAAAATGATGTTTTGATGATTGATGATAATTATCAATATAAACTTTTGTTGATTTGTTTGGGTTGGGTTGGGTTGGGTTGTCTCGATTTTATTTTATTTTCTTTTTATTTCACAGTTTCACTATTCTATTTCACTTTTTCACAAATCCTTCTTATCTTATCTTTCCTTTCTTGATCTTGGTTATTTGACAGGGATCTAATCTGATCTGATCTTATTATGGTTTGATGGAATAAACTCTTGATGAAAATAGAAACTTTTTTTAAACTTAAATTTTTTTTTTAGTTTGTTTTTTTGTTGTTTTGGTTGTCTTGTCTTAAAAGAAGAAAATCAGGAAATCAAAAAAGTGAATAATAAAATAAAATGAAAATGAAGAGAAAAAGAGAAAAAGAAAAAGCAATTTTTTTGGTCTAAAAAAGTTTAATAGAAAGAAAGAAAAGAAAAAATTATTACAAAATAGCAACCAAAATAAATTTAATTTAATTTAATTTATTTTAATTTAATGCAAAAAGCAATAACCATCAACCAACAACAACAACAACCCCGATAATTTATTTTCTAATTTAATTTTAATCCTTTCAACTTAATGACCACAATCTCTAATAGTTTCTACGTTATCTATCTTTCCATTCTAAGTTTTTTAGAAAATAGATTAGATATATTTAAATTGAGATTCAAAGATTAATTTCTCAAAATTCATCATCACACAATCGATAAATCCACTATAAAAAAAAAAAAGAACTGAAATGAAATGAAATGAAATTGAATTCGAGATAGCAATATATAAAGAAGAATGTTACAGGTAGTAATAAAATAATCGTATCGTGGCTAATAACTATTGGATTGGATAAGTTAAGAAGAATTTCATAGGCCGGGGGTTTTTGTGTGTGCATATGTTTGAAATTTAGGCTTTACTTAAAAAGAAGAAGTCAAAGAAGAGGAGATACTTCGAAACATGAGTTCTTAAAACCGCTCCTATATTCTATATATATCGATTTCTTTAACTATATATGTATATTTTGTTATCATTACCATCAAAATATAAATATAAAAAAAAATAATCAGACTATCTTATGTGACATTACTTGATTATATTAATTGTTTGACATCGTATCCTATCTAAATTAATTAAAGTTATAAATAGTTTTCGCAATCTAATCTTTTTCTTTTTCTTTTTCTCTTTCTTTTTACATATGATTGAGATGACAGATTTCAACAATTATTCAAAAGAATTATTCAAAAACTTTTAAGTAAATCATATACCTATTAAAATTTCCAATAGATAACCCATCTTTTTTTGATAATTATTTATTGATATACAATGTACAATATTGAGACTTTGTCTCAAATAAAGTGTCTCCTCTTATTGTTTTTTAGTTTGTTCTATTTTTTATTTTTTATTTTTTTATTTTTTTCCCCCTTAAAAAATCGCACTGAATTTTTTCTTCGTTTGGTTTCGTTTCATTTCGTTTCATTTCATTTCGTTTCGTTTCAAATTTTTAGTTTGAAATATTTTTTAAATAAATATTCTTGACTTTCAACTAAAAATTAACAAACAAATTTTTATGTGAATAAAACAAAGGTCATTTCATCTCTAATCAAATTTATTGATATCTATTGTTTATGTTGAATTGACAAGCTTTATTATCTTTAATGTTTTAGCGAAAAATCAGTGATCTGATTGTTATCACAACCGAACCGAATATTTTGCAATATTTAATTATTATTTTTTTGGTGTTTTTTTTTTTGATATTATTTTCGTAAACTTTCCTTATACTTTACTACTATAAATAGATAATAAATGTTAGTATATCGAAATCTTGAAACTTATTTAAACTTGTTCATTTCGTTCAATCAAAAATTAATTCATATATTTATTATCTTTTTGTTATTAATATCCAATTATCATTATCATCGAGAATTTTTGTTTATTTATTTATCTTTGTTGCCTCGCCATCTTACTTTCGCGCGCCCTATTCCCAATATCAACAAAAAAAAAAACACATTGAAAATTTGGAGTAAGTATCAAATAACAGTAATAATTAAATGAATAATAATAATTATCTATCACATCATTATCAATTTCCAATACGAAATCAACAATCATTATCCCCACCATCTCGTAAATCACCACCATCACGTCAAAAATCACCAAATCCTAAAAGTCAATTATCATCACCAGAACAACTACAAAAACAACAAGATGATGAATTATATCAACAATTAATTGGAAAATTAAGTCAATTAATATTAATTACAACATCATTAAATAATTTATATAATCCAAATATAAAATCAGAATTAATTAAATTATTTAATATGACATTAAATCAAATATTAAATAGAAATGAAAAAAAAAATAATATTAATAAAAATAAAGAAGAAAAAATTAATGAATTTGAAAAATATAAAAAATTAATTAATTCTTTTGAAAATTTAATTAATTATTTAAAACAAGAAGAAGAAGAAGAACACGAAGAAGAACACGAAGAAGAAAATGAAGAACATGAAGAAATTCCTCAACCATTTTTACCACAATTGGGAATTATTGGTGAAGTAGGGGGAGAAAGAAAATTTGGTATATTTCATGATCGAATAACTAATTTATCACCATCAATATCAACTCATTCAATGTATGAAATGAATCCAAATCGATTATCTATATTTAATCAAAGAGATCAAGAAGATAATAATAAATTGGATCAATTAAAGGAACAATCTGAATCAGAATCAGATTCTGAATTTGAAGAAGATTTAAATAATTTTAATTATAATAATAATAATAATAATGTTAATAATAATAATATTAATATTAGAATGATTAATCAAAATCAAAATAAAAGTAGGAGTACCAATTCAAATTCAATTTCTAATTCAAATTCAAATTCAAATTCAAATTCAAATGCAAGTACTCCAAATATTAAATTTAAAAAACTTCAACCTCCTCCTTCAACTACTTCTATACCTTCTATAATTCAACCTTATAGAAATTTAATAAATCTGCAAAATAGTACTCCTACTAAAAATAGTACACCTACTAAAAATAATAATTATTCAAAAAATTTAGAATTACGTTAGATTAAAAATTAAATTAAATTAAATTAAATTAAATTAATGTTCTATTTTATATTATATTAATATATATATTTACAAGATCAAAAAAATTAAATAACTAAATTAAATGCTACTACCAAATTCCTTTTTTTATTTTTATATATGATTTATCTATTAATCTATTCTAATGAAACTTTAGCACCTAAACCTTCTAAAGTAGTTTTAATTTTTTCAGCATCTTCTTTTGTAACATTATCTTTTAAAGTTTTTGGAGCACTTTCAACAAATTTTTTAGATTCAACTAATGATAAACCTAATAAACCTTTAACTTCTTTAATAATTTTTGGTTTTGATTTTGGATCAAAACTTTCTAATTTAATTGAAAATATAGTTTTTTCTTCAATTGTTTCAACTTCTTCTTCTTCAACAATTGGTCCTGCTGAACCACCATTTGCTGGACCTGCTGCTGATCCTGCTGCTGGTAATGCAATATCTGAAATATTTAATCTTTCTTTTAATTCATTAATTAATTGTGAAGTTTCTAATAATGTTAATTTTGAAATTTGATCAACAATAGTTGTAATTTTTGGATCAACTGTTTTTTCAGGTGTTGATACTGTTGAATTATAACGTAATCCTATTGATACAATTCTTTGAGTTTGATTTGTGAATATACGTTTGACAATAGTTGGTTTTATGGATTGACGAATGATTGTTGACATTATTATTATTATTGTTGTATCTTAACTTTTTGAAAAATTGATTTTAAATTTCTGAAAATTTTTCAACAAGAACTCTCTGCAAAATTTTTTTTTTTTTTTTTTTGTTTTGTATTGGTGAACCTTTTTTTATTAAAAAAGAGGTAAGCACACGACACATATAAATTTACATAAAATTTTCAAACGGTTTAGAAACAAAAAAAACTAATCAGTGTTTTTACAACCATATATCATATTTTGATTAGAAATCAAATCATATATTATATCAAATAAATAAACATATCTATACATACATTCATTCATTCAAACAATCATTAAATAAATAATATAATTAAATAAAATGTCCGACGCTGATAAAAATAATTCATTTAGATTTTGTGAAGAATGTAATAATATGTTGTATCCAAAAGAAGATAAAATTGAAAAAAGATTATTATTTGCATGTAGAAATTGTGGTTATACACAAATTGCAGGAAATTCAAAAGTTTATCGTCATGAATTAATTACAAATATTGGTGAAACTGCTGGTGTTGTTGATGATATTGGTAATGATCCAACATTACCTAGATCAAATAAACAATGTCCTTATTGTGATCATAATGAATGTGTTTTCTTTCAAAGTCAACAAAAAAGAAAAGATACTAGTATGATTTTATTTTATGTTTGTTTATCTTGTAAAAATTTATTTCAAGCTTAAAATTATTGGGGTAATTAGTGATTGTTGTAATATAGTATAATTAGGAGGTGGTTAAAAAGTTTCGATGTTGTTCATAGTTTTAGATTATTCAATTCTTATTTTGTAAATTAATATATATATATATATAAAATAAAGGTTTTTTTTAATAAATAATTTTTTTATATTTAGATAATTGATTTATTTAAAAAATAAAGTAATAACGATAAACATCTAAGAACTGAAACGTTGATAAAAAAATAAACTAAAATAAAAAAAAAAAAAAAAGATAGATAGACATTAATTATATAAATACAATTTATTATTTCAAAAAAACAAATTAGATTAAATTTTTTTTTAATTTTTTCTTTTTTATTATTTTTAAAATTTGAAAAGGAAAGTTCATCATTTTAATTCTAAAAATCAAGGAAATATTGTTCATATGGATCTTCACCTTGTACACCATAATTCAATTGTTCTTCAGGATAATGATCAAATAATGAAGAATCACCAACACCAGCAGTAATTGGAGGTTCATAAGGAGTTTCAATATCTTTAGCTAATAATTTTTCCCAAACAACTTCTTGAAACCAAGGATGATTTCTAATATCTGCTGGACCATTAATTAAATTACCTAATCTTCTAGTTAAATCAGCAGTAATTAATTTTGATAATAAATCAATTACATCAGGTTGAAAAAAACTTGGAAAATGAATTTTACCTGCTAAAATTTTTTCATAAGTTTTCATTGGTGTTGAATCATAAAATGGTGTATAACCAGCCAACATTTCAAATATTAATACACCTAAAGACCACCAATCAACTGATTTATTATAAGGTTTTGTAGTTATAACTTCTGGTGCTATATAATCTGGTGTACCACATAAAGTCCATGTAACAGTACTAACTTCTTTTGCAAAACCAAAATCTGTAATTTTAATATGACCATTTCTATCTAATAAAATATTTTCAGGTTTTAAATCACGATATATAATATCATGACTATGTAAATATTCTAAAGCTAATGTTACTTCTGCTGCATAAAATTTAGCAACAGGATTTGGAAATCTTTGAGATTTTCTTAATAATGAAAATAATTCACCACCTTCAATATAATCCATAACCATAAATAAATTTTTTGAATCTTGAAATGTACCCCACATTCTAATTAAAAATGGATGTTCAACTAATTTTAACATTCTTCTTTCATCATTTGTATGTTCAACTTGTTTCATTTTAACAACTTGATATTTTTTTAAAACTTTTATTGCATAATATCTACCATTATGAACAGATCTAACTAAATGAACTCTTCCAAATGATCCTGTACCTAAAGTTCTCATTATTGAAAAATCAGTTAAAGAATATTTTCCTTTTGATATGGTTGAACGTTGAGGTAATAATGATCTTTTTATAGCATCATCATCAGCACTTGCTTGTTTAGATACATAATCAATTGGAACTTGTTGTTGAGGTACTTGTTGTTGTTGTTGTTGTTGTTGTTGTTGCTGTTGTTGAACTTGTTGAACTTGTTGTTGTGCTTGATGTAAACTTTGTGTTGCTAATGTAACATTGGATGTAGTCGTCGATGTAACAGTATGAGTATTTGGTGCAGTTTGTGCGGAAACTGGATGAACAATTTGTTCACCAGGTTGAGATTGATGATAATAGTCCATATCACTATCTTGTTGTTGTTGCTGTTGCTGTTGCTGTTGTGATGATGAATGAGTATGGGGTTGCTGATGTGATTGTTGAGTGTTCAGTCTTGTAATATGTAATTTTCTTAAAAGATTAGGCATGAACTTTTTGAAAGGGGGGGAGAAATTAAGTTTTTTGGAAGAATCCTAAAAATTAAAGGAAACGTTAATTAATCTAGTTGAATCAATTGAATTAGGAGGAAGAAATTAAAAAGATATATAAAGAATGGAAAATAATTAATGAAATTGAAATTGTAATTGCAATTTGAAATTGGGCCTTGTTAAGGAAATTGTTTAGGTTTTTTATTTTGTTGTTGAAATTAAATGTTTTTAAAAATCTTGTTTTTTTTCTCTTCTTCCTTTTTTGTTTTGTTTGTTAATTTTAAATTTAATTTCATTCTTTCTTCCTTTGTATAAATTCTGATAAGATCGTTCAAAAATCTTAATTTGTAGTAAAGTAAATATTAAGATTTTTGTATTACAGATTAATTAATTAATGTTTTAGTATATTACATATGTAATTATAATTACAATTACAATTATAACATTATAATAATATATATTAATATGGTGTATATAGTTTAAATAAAAGTTGTTTGTTACTTAATAAGAAGAGAGGGAGTGGAAGACCAAAAAATATAGAATAGGGAGAAAGAAATGAAAGAAATGAGGTGAAATGTATTGTGTAGGAGGGCATCCCATGAATAATAGAATGAAGCGTAGGGTGGTATTAAAACTGGGGGTGAACACTTTTGGAAGTACGTGGGTGAGTGGGGGGAGAGAGAGAGAGAAACAGAACCTAGAATACAATACAATACAAAGCGTGGTGGATGGATTCCATACAAAGAAATCTAGAAAAATAAAACGACGAAGTTTAAAAAATCATGCAAGGCCAAAAAATAATATCTATAGAAGCAACCATTTAAAATTCTAAATTATTTTATATTAATGAAATTTAAAGATTTATCTAGCTTTATATATTTTTCATAGTTATATCCAATTTCAATTAATAATCTATTGTCCAACTAGTAAATTTAAACTTAAAATATTAAGATAATTAAACAATTGTTTTTGAAAATTGAAATCTATTTGGTATATGCAATTTAAATTATAGTTTTCTAGAATTTTATTGTCATAAAATTTAAAGTTTTATTTTTTATTTTTTATTTTCAATGTCTTATAAATATAAAGTTTATAATTTATGACATTAACGCTACCAGGCGTAAATTAGGGTTTGCATATAATTTTATATTATATACAGTTCCATTTATTAAGTGAATCGTTTAACAAAATAAAACAAAATACTCATCAAAATAAAACTAAACGATCTTTTTAATTTTGATAAGTAAAAATGTGACTTATTGAGTGAAACGGTCTACGATGGTTAGAATGGCATTGACTTTACATCCGTAAAATTTTGAATGTGTAAATCTGTGAGGAAATTATAATTTATACATTATCATGTAAAATTATTGGGAGAGAAAGGTCATACAATCTCTCTCAAAAAAAAATCAAATTTTTTTTCAACCAGACTTTAAACATTTTGTTTTATATTATTTGTCGGAAACCTTGAATTACACATCTAGATTTGTACGTGGCTCCCTTTAATGAGTTATGTTTTTATTCTGTGAATCCACATAGTTCAGTTTAGTATTTTTATATCTATAGTATTAAATATAAAAAATAGAATAGAAATTACTAAATTAAATATAGACATTATCTTAAAAATTCATCAAATCAACATTTGAATTATCTTTACATTTAAGAAAGATCATTTAAATTGACTTATGAAAATAAGAAATGTCGGTAAAAAACAGTCTAATAAACTCGTTTTTTATCCAAGGTTTTAATTAGTTTTACATTTAGAAATAAAGTAAAATTAATAAATTTTGGAAAGAACAGTTCTATTTAATTATAATATCAGACAAGTATTATGTTTTTTATTAATTTTAGAACATTATTTTTGTAATAGGTTTTAAATAATGAATGAATTCAATATTGGTCATACTTGAGGTCATCTATAAATGAATTCAATATTGATCATATTTGAGGTCATCTATATAAATGCAAAAACTTGACCTGTTTATAAACAGACCACCTCGCAAAAAAAAAAAAAATATAAAATTTATATACTTTTTTACTTCAAAACATTCAGTTCTTAAAGTGGGAGCGTATGATTTCTTTATATCATTTGAGTTTTGTGAATCCCCTCGAGCAACCAATCTAGCTTTATATGTTTTATTTTGAAAGTCCAAACTGTGGGTATTGTTTGGTCGCATATTTAAATAATTTGAATATCTATAACGAGAAATAGAATAAAAATTATTTAAGTTATTATAGACATTATCTTAAAAATTTATCAAATTTATCCTTGAATTATTTTTAAAGATGGAAGATGATTTAAGGAATTTATAAAAATAAGAAGTGTCGGTAAAAAAACAGTTAAATAAACTGGTTTTTTATCCAAGCTTTAATTAGTTTTACATTTAGAGACATAAGGTAAAATTAAAAAATTTTGGAATAAAACGGTATTATTTAATTGAAATATTACATCAATTAAGGATATATATATATATTGTGATTAAACAATGATTTTAAGTTCTGATCATTATATGGATAATATATATTATATATGAATTATTAATTTTGGTCATCTTTTTGGATCAATAATAAATGCAACATCGACAAGTTTATAAACAGTCAACATCCCAAAAAAAAAAATATAAATTTATATACTTTTTCTTTTCTTCAATGCTTTCGTTTCGTATGACCGGTGGGTAATATTCTATAGAAAAGTTTTATGTTTAATTCCGAGGGCTACTAGTCTGGCCTTGGACCGTTTTATCATTTTATACCCATTTAGTGGCAATAACTTGTGTACTCGCATATTTAAATAGTTTTTATATCTATAAAAATAGAATAAAAATTATTTAATTAATAATAGACATTATCTTAAAAAATCTTCAAATCAAATTTTGAATTATCTTTATGGAAGATAAATTAAATTGATTTTATGGTAATAAGAAGTGTCGGTAAAAAAACAGTTGAATAAACTGGTTTTTTATCCAGGGTTTAGTTTTAGTTTTACATTTAGAAATAATGTAAAATTAATAAACTTTGGAATAAAACAGCTCTATTTAATTGTAATATTAGACAGTATGTTCTTATAGTTTTTGGAAATTTATTTTAGTATTTGACATCATCTGTACATACCAAAAATTGACGAGTTTATAAAAGAGAACTTCGCAATAAAAAAAATCAAAAAATTTATTTTACCTTCTTTTTTACCTTTACTTTTTAAAGATTCGGACAGGTCGTATCGTATGACGGGAGCTAGTATGGAGAAATAGTCCTGTTCTTTATTTGAGTGAAGCCTCTAGCTACTAATCGCGCTTTGTAAATACCCATTTCATGGTTAAGATTTTAACAATTTTAAATAATTTTTATATCTATAAAAATAAAAATAGAGTAAAAATAATTTAATTAATTATAGACATTATCTTAAAAAATCACCAGATCGATATTTGAATTATTTTTGAAATATTAGATAATTTAAAATGATTTATGATAATAAGAAGTGTCGGTAAAAAACTGTTAAATTAACTGGTTTTTTATCCAAGGTTTGAATTAGTTTTACATTTAGAGATAAGGTAAAATTAATAAATTTTGGAAAAAATACTTTCATTTAATTGTTATTAATATTATATTATCTATAATGTTTATATCGTAAGTCCATTATCGATTTCTATTTATAATTGTATGACTATGGGGTTAAATATAAATAAATTAGATCAAATTTTAGATCAGTAGTAAATAAAATTACGAGCGAGGTCCAACAATCAAAAAAAAAAAAAAATAAAAATTAATTACTCTTTTTTTTGCAAGAACCAAAGGTTAATATATTTTGAATGAGGTTATATCAACTATTTTTTGTAGCCTTTTATGACACGTATGGCTTTGTATTTAATTTCATATCATTCTTTTTGTGTGTGTCTGCGAACATTGATCGTAGTATTTTTGCATTTTTAATAATTTTTATATCTATAAAATTAAAAATAGAATAGAATAAAAATAATTTAATTAATAATAATAGACATTATCTTAAAACTTCATCAGGTCAATATTTGAATTATCTTTGAAATAGAAGATAATTTAAAATGATTTATGAAAATAAGAAGTGTTGGTAAAAAATAGTTGAATAAACTCATTTTTTATCCAAGATTTAAATAAGTTTTACATTTAGATATAAAGTGAAATTAATAAGTTTTGGAAAGAAAAGTATTATTTAATTGAAATATAAGAATATTTCTAAGTTTATATTGTCTTTAGAAAGAAAGAGATTTTAGTATTATTTATTACGTTGTATTGAACAATATATTTATTTTAATTACATTTGAGATCAACAATTTATAAACAACCACACCAAAAAAAAATTATTCAAAGTGTATATACTTTCTTTTTTGAACACTTTTATATATATTATTACACTACTTATTAGAGAATAATTAATATATAAGTGTTCAGTCTACCCAAGGTCAATGGTAGAATAAACCACATAAGGGAAAACTTTTTATAATGATGAATTATTGAATTTGAGTTATTTTGTAAGCATAATTGACATTGAGCTGGAACTTGTGAATTAGGATTATAAGGATAATGTGAATAATAACCTAATATAAAAAGTTGATAATTTTGTAAATTAGGTAATGGTGGTTTTTAATATTTATTCAATTTATTCCAAAATGATTTCTATTCTTCTTTTGAAAAATTATTAATAGGGTAAAATTGTGACCAAAAATCAGGAACAATAGGATCATTCTTTCTATTCAATTTAATTGAGGTACTTTTAAAAGATGAATAACTTAAAATCTTATCTTCTATGTCACGTAAATTAGCAATTTTATCTGAATATGATTCATTTAATAAATTCTTTTTGGCTATTGGGTCCATTTTTTCAAAATTTATTTGTATTTTTGGTCCTTTATATTTAATTAATTTAAACCAAGCTTTAAACCATAATTGTTCAGTATTTGAAAATTGCTTTAATATTTTTTTCTTTTATTTCACTAAAGTTGATTAATGTAATTGGAGATAATCCACTGAGAAAACACTGATATAAGTAATCACGGGTGCAAAGGTATGATTCAATCACCTATATTTGTCTAAACCCTCAGTCGAGTTTTGTATCTTTTTTTGTTAATATCCTCGTTGTCGGTATTAAGGTTTGAATAATTTTTATATTTATACAATTGAGAAATAGAATAGAATAAAAATTATTTAATTAAATAGACATTATCTTAAGTATTCATTAAGTCAATATTTGGATTATCTTTGAAATAGAAGATGATTTACAATGATTTATGAAAATAAGAAGTGTTGGTAAAAAACAATTACAAAAAATTAGTTTTTTATCCAAGATTTAAATAAGTTTTACATTTAGAGATAAAGTGAAATTTATAAATTTTGGTAAAAAGTACAATTTTTATTTAACTGTTTTCAAATTAAAAAGTTGATTTGAATTTTAATGGTGATTTGGTTTGGAAATTATTAATTTTTTTTGAGATTGGTTGTAAGTAAGTACATTACAGGTAACGGACAATTTGAGTTGAGGAAGTTTTTAAAGAAAACCAAAAAAAAAAAAAATTCAAATTTTATATACTTTTACTTTTACCAATTCTTGTATTCTTTTAGCTTATTACATTCTGCGTTTGAGTGTTTTTTACTTTTATGATAGGAGCAAAATTTACTGGTTGATTATTAAATAATTTTTATATCTATGAATTCAAGAAATAGAATAGAAATTTTTTAAATTATTAATAATAATTAGACATTATCTTAAATAATCAATAAATTTTGATGAATTATCTTTAATATGGAAGATAATTTGAAATGATTTATGATAATAAGGAATGTCGGTAAAAAACAGTCTAATAAACTGGTTTTTTATCCAGGGTTTAATTTTTAGTTTTACATTTAGAAATAAAGTAAAATTAATAAATTTTGGAAAAGAATCAAGTTTTATGTTAAATTACCACAATTGTTTAAATTATATAATTGAAGAATAAACATATGATTAATTATTTGATTATAAATTAATGAGATCAATAGTTCTGATCTTTGTAGTCAAAGCTTTCTCGTATAACGATCAAACGTATGTATAACTTAACATTATCTCCAATAAGTTAATAAGAGTAATAAACGTAGTTAATGATAATAAGTTGACAAATTCAACATTTATAAATCTAATCACTAATACCACCACCACCATCATCACCACTGGCATACTCTGATTCTATACAAACAGTGGCAAAAACGAGATCAATCAAGTACCACCACCAAAAAAAATAAAAAAAAAAAAAAAATATTCTATTATTTTCCAAATATCCCAAACTACCTTACCAACCATAATGTCATCATCATCATCAACTTCATCATTTATACCATTAATTGAGAAAATACCAGATATAAAAAATTCAACATTAATTATACCAAGTATATCAATAGGTAATATACCACAATTATCAATTGATTTATTTATACATACATTTAATTTTTTAAAAATTGGTAAATTAGATGATTTTTATTTATATCCATTTTCATCACCAATAGATTATATAACAACCACAACAAGTCCAGAAATTGGAGTTTCTAATCCAATTGAAATTTATTATTGTAAAGAATTTAATATTACTTTATTACAACAACGAAGTCCAATTATATCATCATATTTATCAAATTTTATAAATGATATATTATTACCATTTATTAAAAATGAAAATTTTAAAAAATTAATTATTTTAGATTCTTTTGATGCTGGATTAGTTGAACATTTAAATTCTGGTGATATTAAAATTTTTAATCAAAATGATTTATTAATTAAATCATTTAAAAGTTTAACATTAAATACTGAAGATGAAGAATTACCGGAGGATGATGAAAATTCAAATTTTGTTAAAATTTTAATTAATTCATTAAATTTAAAAAATGATAAATCTTTAAATCTTGATATTTTAGTTAGTTATGTTTATGAAGGTGATAATTTTCAAGATGGGAAAAAATTAGCTGATAAATTAAAAGAAATTTTAAATATTCAAAATAATAGTAAAAAAGATGGTTGGTTGATACCTATTAGTTGGTATGGTGCTTATGGTGATAAACCAGTTCCAAATTCTTTAGAAGAAGGTTTATATGGTTAAAAAGTGTAAATATAAATATCTATTAATTTTTTTGTATATATTATATTTTAATGATTTGGTGTAGTAGTCGTCGTCGTCATAAAAATATTATTCTCTGTTGTTGATGTTGTGGTGGTGGTGGTTGTAGTTGTAGTAGTTGTTGTTGGTTCATGATCATTATTTGTTAATTCTTGATGTTCTTGAGTTGGTGAATTTAATAAATTTGCAATGGTTGGACTTTCTTGAGCTTTTGGTGTATCATGATGATGAACTTGTTGATGAGCTTGAGGTGTTGGTTGTTGTTGCTGTTGTTTTTGAGGTTTTTGTGGTATTACATTTTGATCAATTTCATTATTCATAACTTTATAAAAATCTAATGCAACTTTAAATGGTATTGATATTGAAGCACATTCAATTATTAAAGATTTAACTTCATTAATATGTTTATTTTTTAATAAATCAGTTTCAAAATTCATCATTTCAGGAAAATTAAAACTAAGTATCATCATATAATCAATAAATGGATAAATTAATAAATTTTTAATTGATTCTTTATTTAAATATTCTTTCATTGAAATTATTGATTTTGTATATTGTTTATTTCTTGATTGTACAACTTTTTTATGAATTTCATTATTTTCTTTAATTGAACTTAATCTAATAGCTAAAATACACCAAGTTAATTCTCTAACTGAATTAATACATAATACATATGGAGGAATAGTATTTGATTCATAATTTTCTAATTTACAATGTTGAGGTAAATTTTTATTCCAATCACTTATTCTTGTTTGAAACATTGTCATTGTCATACTATTTGAATTTTGTCTATCATCAAAATTAATTTTTAAATCTTCTCCTATAATTTCATTATTATCATCATCTTCAATCATACCTTTTGTTGGATCAATAGTTGATGTAATTGCTAAATTTAATAAACATACAATTTTTAATAATTCATTAAAATTTGATAATATTCTACCATTTTCTAATTTAATATTATTTGGTGAATGATAACATTCCCATGATTCCCATTCTTCCCAACCATCTGTATTAACTTGAGGTATTGGCCAATCTGATGCTCTTACTACTGGAGATCTACCCATTCTTGCTGATAACATTGTATTTATAACATATACTGTTGCCCATGTACGTTCACGATTAAAATTATTTAAACTTGCATTTGATTTATTATATTTATTATTATCTTCATCAGTTGTACTATTTCTCATTAATCTTACATCAATAGCCATTCTTGATCCACTACTTGTTAAAACCCATGAAAAATCCCATTGACCTAATTGATAATAATATAATCCTAATAATATCATTGCTTGAATAGTTTCAATTGTTACAGTTAAAGAATTTTCTAATGCAATAATTGCATTTTTTGCATAATTCATTACACTTGTTACATTTCCTGTTGAACCAGTTTCACCTAATGCTAATATTGCCCAAACTAATGCAATTAAATTACAATCAATATTTTGTTGTTTTTGAGTATGATAAGATTCATTAATATTTTTTTTTAAATTTTGTAAATTATGTAATTGTCGTATAATTGAAATTCTATCCAACATTGGTAACCAACAATGATAAATTTGAAAATAATTATCAACTAATTTTCTTGTATTTGAAGGAAATTGAATTATACCACTTGGTATTTGAATTTTATTTGTTATATTTGCATTTAAAGCTAATGATGACATATTAAAAATTGATCCAACTCTAAAAGGATTTTTATAAATTTTTGGTAATTTATAATTATATTGTTGTATAGCTTTATTTGTAAATCCTGATATAATTGATGATAATCCATGATATTGTAATGCTACAGGTTCCCATTCATTATCTATATTAATTTCAATTTCATCTGATATAAATTGAAAAATATCTGAACTTAAAAAAAATGATGGATCATTAATTATTGTATTATGTTCTGGATATAATGGATTATGAGGTATTATATCAAAATGTGATGCTGTAACTTGTGGTTGAAATTCATCTGGTTGAAGATTTGGTGTTGCTACACTTGTTGAACTACTTGGTATATTATTATCACGTCGTATTTTTTCTTTTAATTCTTTTTCTTCATCATCATTATCATTATTATTATTATTTACTTCATTATTATTTTCTAATTTAATATTTATATCATTATGATTATTTTTAAAATTTTGAATTCTTAAATTATTTGAATTTACAAATTTAATAAAATTTGAATAAATTATATTATTATTTGACCATTTATTATTATAATTTGTTAAATTATTTAAAAAAAATTTTGAATCATCAACATCATCATTTAATATATTTATAATTTTTAATTCAATTAATTTATCTTCCATTAAATTTCCTAATAAACTTTGTAATACAGTAATTTTCTTTTCTAAATGATGTGTATAACCTGTAGGTAACCCACGACGTTTTGATGATTGAGTATAAATACAATTTTCTTTATTAGTTATACAATTTGAACAAGTTGGAGTTTGACCATCACATTTTGCTTTTTTAGAACGACAATAATCACAAGCTTGTTTAACTCTTTTTCTTTTTAAAGGAGGAGGAGAATCTGAATGTGAATTTGATTCCATTTTCATTTAATTATATAAATTTTGTTTATCAAGGGAACCAAAAAAAAAATCAAACAAAACAAATTGATAAAACAAGACAAGACAAGACAAGACAAGACAAAAAAAAATGTGACACTTCCCCGTGAGTGACTTCTGATTAAATGATAGTTTTGATATTTTGATTAAATTAGTTATTTGGTAGTTGTTGATTATATAACGTTTGTTGACTCGAGTGGTTTAAGTTGAAGTTGATTTCGGTCTAAAATTAGAAAAAAGAAACAAAATTGAAGAGAAAAGAAAGAAGACAAAAAAAAAGAAAAAAACAAAAAATATTAAGAAAATTTGATTATATAAATCAAATGGAACAACAAGAAATAAGTAGAAGAAGAAGTTTTCAAATATTCGGTAATAAACGTTGTTCCATATATAATAATGGAACTAGATCTTATTATTTTTTTTTTGAGATATCTTCTATTGTTGAACGGGTATTAATTTCATAAATCATTTAAATTGCAATTCTAATTAATTCAACTGAAACAACAATTACGTTTTATTTTTTGTCTGCAAAAAGATCTAAAATTAAAATTAATAACAAGAAATTTTCAATCCCAACAAAGGGAAAGAAAGAATTAAAGAATACACAAATTCAGAACCACTAAATTAAAAGTTACATCTGGCGATTAAACAAACATACTTCATTTCCTAAAGTTTAATTTATACATAAAATATAACTAATTTTCTTGGAAGACAGGATATCATCAATTCCGGTTCAAATGCAAAGAATAAAAAAAATTTATATTGGAATCATTTTTTTTTTTTTTTATTTTGACATTTTCATTACATTTAAAATGAATTAGACTATACTATTTTAACTTTTTAGTCTATTTGAAAATCATCTACATATATATGTGACTATCTATCTATATATCTATATACAGTTTAGTCTAAATAAACAGGTGATAAATCTCAAAGATAAGAACAAAAAATGACAACAGGAACTGTGGATTTTTAATGTTTGTTCGTAAGTAAAAATGAAAAACCCCTCCTTTGACCAATATAAAGAAAAAACGAACCGAAAGGAAACGCAAGGCAATGTATGTATGTATAATAATCAAAAAGATAATAATATCTTATGAAATAATCGATGGTTCGAAAAAGGTTGTTGGGCTTCCCGATACTTGCATAATTACTGTATACTTCACGTGTAATATTATTATTATTATTATTATCAATATAGCAAATTTACAAATTTACAAAAAAAATTACAAATAAATTGAGATTTTCGAAAGATGGATGATTCAAAAAAAAAAAATAAATAAATAGAGAGTTTCGGAATTCATGTGTCATTTCATATAATATCAAATTTATATAAAAGTTAGTAAGGCTAAATTAACTCAATGATGGTTGTTTTGTTTTACCAGTAGGTCGGCATATGACAAAAAAAGTGAAGAACTGCCTTTAAAGGCTGCAATCGATCTTAATTATTATATTTGGTTAATTAGTGAGTTCGGATTATTCATCTTTGTTCCGCGCAGAGATTTCTGATTTTTTTTAGTCATTGAAAAAATTAGACATTGATTTTAATTAACGTATATAGAGGAAACTAATTAATTAATTAATTAGATTAAATTTGATGGTTTTGATAGTTGACTTGAAAAATGATGGTTATATTCTTTTCCTATCCTTATCTGTAAACTTTATTAATTTGCTACTTGTTTGTGATAGAATAGAAAATGGAAATTATGGACATATGAATAATAATAATACATATGATAATGATACAATAAGAGTGAAGAAAGAACAATACGAAATTTCTTTTTATTTTTTGTTGGTGATGGCTTAATTCCTACAATCCGATCTTATGAAAAAATAATTAAGACTCGAAACGTTTTTATTATTATTATTACTATTCTATTTTATTCTATTGTTACTATTCTATTTAATCTATGAAACATGAAATTTTGGCTATTCGAAAGCCAACAAAACAAATAGAAATTTATAAATAGAAATTAAAAAACTTTTTTAGTAAAATATATAAATATGAAACTTCACTTACCGGAAATCAATGGCGATCTTCCATTTGGTTATTAAACTTTTTTAACAAACTAAGTGAAATTGTCAATTTGTAATAGAATTAAAATTAAAGAAAAGAAACAGAAGAAAAAAGAAAAGAGTATATTTTGTTTTTTGCGCTTGTTAAATTTAGTTTAATTTAGTTTAGTTTTTGGATTCAGACTTCATCTTTTTCATTTCTTCAACATTCCTTGTAAATTTTTTTGATGATTTAGTTTAAATTTAATTAGTTTGCGGTAATACAATTAGCCGAATATTAAGCATTTTCTATTGGTTTCTATTCAAAGATTAGATAAGAAACATTCCAATAATTTAAACACGTTGCTTTATCAATAATTAATATCTATAAGTTGAATAATAATGTTTATTTTAATCTATAAAAAAAATTCAGAAACTTAATAATTTAATGCATATTCTATAGCTGCTGTATACCCATAAACTCCTAAACCACAAATTACAGCCACAGCTTTATCACTTAAATAACTTTGATGTCTAAAAGGTTCTCTTTGATGAACATTAGTAATATGAACTTCAATAAATGGTATAGCAGTACCTAATAAAGCATCTCTTATAGCAATTGAAGTATGAGTATAAGCACCAGCATTTATAACAATGAAACCAACACCTTCTAATTTCGCTTCATGTATTCTATCAACTATAAAACCTTCAGTATTTGATTGAAAAGTTAAAATTTTTGAATCATTTTCTTTTAAATCACCTTGTTTTATAGCTGCTTTTTCAATATCTTTTAATGAAGTAGTACCATATTTTTCTGGTTCTCTTGTACCTAATAAATTTAAATTAGGACCATTAATAAGAAGTACTTTTTTAACCATTATTTGTTAATTTGTTAAATTGGGAATTGATGTTATAAATAAAATAAAATACAAAAGATGACTCTACCCCAGGAAATCTTTTTGGGTTGTAAATTTTTGTGTGGGTTGTTGATAATGAAAAAACAAGTGAAAAAAATAAAAAAAGAGTCATAGTAAATTAATTTAATTTATTGTCTTGTGTGTAGAATAAACGAAAAAAAGAAATAGAGGCCACCCTTCGAACCCTCATCCTTCCATTTTACTTTTTCTTTTCTTTTACTAATACTTTATTCAAGAAATACTATACAAGAAACCTGTATTTAACTTTTTTTAATCAACTAAGTTATGGATTAGTAAAAATTACTTACTCCGTAAATGCAATAGTTATGTATTCTTGTTCTTTAAATGGTTTGGTTTTTGATTCAACCATCTCCGGGGTTTTTGGTTGAACTCGACCCACAGATTAGATAATCATATTATTAATTATATAACATAGAAAATATTAATATTGATTTGTGTAATTCACATTGAATCTTTGTTTCTATTTTTATTTGACATATCCGTTGAATATTTAATATAATTAGTATTATTTGCTAAAAAAAAGAAAATAATAGCAAAAAAATACCGGATATTAAGATTTTTAAGCTTATCATAATTGTTGAAAATTTAAACTAAATTTTGATATATCCACAATTTTTTTTAGTTTAATTTTCATATATAAATAAATTCAATTTCCCTTTTTTTTTTTTTTAGTTCTGGAAATTTTCTTTCTTTTTTTTAATTCCTTATTCAATTATTATATTATTATAAATATGACTAAATCAAATCATCCAGAATTTGCTCCATTAGAAAAATCAAGACCAGAATTTGAACAAACAGAATGGAAATTAACTCAAAGTCCAAATTTAAATTGGAAAATTGGTGATGGAGCAAATGATAAATCTTGGAAACAACATAAAAAAATTATAATTGATCCTTATCAAGAAGGTAGATCACCACCAGATAATTATAAATTATTAATTAGTTCAATTGTACCAAGACCAATTGGTTTTATATCAACTATTTCAAAAAATGGTGAAAAAAAAAATTTAGCTCCATTTTCATATTTTAATGTTATGAATACTGATCCACCAATTTTTACATTGGGTGTATCACATGCTCAAGATTCTAAAGATACTGCAAAAAATATTTTAGAAACTGGTGAATTAACTATAAATATAATTAGTGAATGGTTTCTTGAAGCTGCTAATTATACTGCTATTAATTCTCCATATGGAATTGATGAATGGAAATTATCTGGTTTAACACCACAAGATTCATCAATTGTTAAAGCTCCAATTGTTGGTGAAAGTGCTTTTTCAATAGAAGCTAAACTTTTACATCATCATGAATGGGAAAGTAAATATCATAAAGATAAAAAAACAGGTATATTATTTATTGTTGAAGGTATTAAATTTCATATTAGAGAAGATGTTATAAATGAAGATTTAAATCAATTAGATATTGGTAAATTAAAACCAATTGGTAGATTAGGTGGTGTTACTTATTTTGAACCAAAAGAAGGTTTTGAAAAATTAAGACCAAATTATGAAAAAGAAAAGAATTCAAAACAATTTGATGATTTAATTACAAAGATTTGATAATCCAATCTAATCTAATGTATGTCAATGTCAATGTCAATGTTAATGTTATTGCTAAAGTGTGCGGATATGAATAATTCCGCTTTTATTATATCAACGGAAAAACTAAGTTACGCTGACAAACAGAAAAACAATTTTTACTAAAATGGAAAAATTATAAATCTAATTTTTTTAATATTTTAATTTTGATTTGTCATCGATTTTATAGATAAATAAATAATTTTTTTTTTTTTAAATTTACGAATTTTTGATTTCTAATCTAAGATTTTAAATCTGTACAATGATTTCATTTCAAAACTCTATAAATAAAAGCTTAATTTTTTTTTTGCAAGGCTAGTCAGATTTAAATATTATTAAATTTTTATTAAGAAAACTAAAAAACTAAAAAAATTAAAAAACTACAAACCACAGGTACAATCAATGATAGATATTACTAAAATATTAACATTTTTAATTAATGAAAGTGATAATTCACATTTAAAATCTCATTTAAAAAATTTACCAAATATGGAAAGTTATAATTTATATGAAATGATTAGAATATTATTATGTCAAAGAAATAATTTTGAAAATGGTTCAATACCAAAAGATATAAATGAAGAAATTAATAAATTTATAAAATTTCAACAAGATAATAAATTAAAAACTTCAATAAATTCATTGACACAAAATTATAAATTAAATAATACAATCATATCATTATGGAAAGGTGATATAACTACATTAACTGATGTAACAACAATTGTAAATGCTGCAAATTCTCAATTACTAGGATGTTTCCAACCAAATCATAAATGTATAGATAATGTTATACATACAGCAGCAGGACCTGATTTAAGAGAATCATGTTATCAATTAATGAAAAATCAATCACTTGAACCTATTGGTTCAGCTAAAATTACACCTGGATTTAATTTAGATTCAAAATATGTTATACATACAGTTGGTCCAACCATTATTCATGGGAAAGAACCAAATTTAAAACAAATTGAACAATTAAAAAATTGTTATTTATCAAGTTTAAAAGAATTAGAATTACTTAATGAACAAAGTAATAAATCTATTGCTTTTTGTTGTATATCAACTGGTTTATTTTCATTCCCACAAAAATTAGCTAGTCAATTAGCTATAGAAACAATTAAAGAATATATTGAAAATAATTTAAATACTTCAATTAAACAAATTATATTTAATGTATTTTTAAAAGAAGATGAATTAATATATCAAAAAAATTTAAATAATTCATTTAATAAATTTAATAAAGAAATTATAAATACTATACAACCTAAAATTGATTTAGCTAAACAATGGATTAATGAATCTGATTATTTAATAATTAGTGCAGGTGCTGGATTATCAGCAAGTGTTGGATTTGATTATACATCACGAGAATTATTTCATAGAGAATATAAACCATTTTTAAAATATGGTATAAATACATTATATGAAACTATTGGATTTAATTGGCCAACAAAATTAGAATTTTGGAATTTTTTTATATATCATTATAATAATACAAAAAATTGGCCAAAAACTAAAACTTATCAAGAATTATTACAATTATTTCAAAAGAAAAAATCATTTGTTATAACTTCTAATGCTGATGGATTTTTTATAAATAATAATTTTGATATTAATAAAGTATGGAGTTTACAAGGTAATTATTCTAAAATTCAATGTTCTATTAAATGTAAATCAGATTCTTATCGATCGATAGAAGATTTAAAATATCCTTTAATTAATGAATCAGATATACCAAGATGTGAAAATTGTGGGGAAGAAATGACTATGTTTTTAAGATTCGGTCAATCATTTAATGAAGATATAGTTAAACAACAAAGAAAAAATTATCAATCATTTTTAAATGAAATTATGAATCAACATGGAAAAGTTATTATATTAGAACTTGGTGTTGGTTTAAATACTCCTTCTGTTTTAAGATGGCCAAATGAAAATAAAATTAAAAAATTCCCTGAAATTTTTAAATTAATTAGAATTGGTAAAGGTCCAAGTTCTACTATACCTTTTGAAATTTCGGAAAATTCAATAGTTATTAATGATGATATTGCTAAAACAGTTGAATTATTAACTAATTAGATAGATAAACTTTTTATAGATTAATTTTAGAGAAAGTTGCAAAAGAAAAACTTAGTAGGGTTCCATGATCGGCTTTTACAAAGAATAAAAAAATTTTCTTGTTTTTGTGTCTTAAAACTCATCTTCTGAAAAATTTAAAAAAAAAAATAAATAAAATTTTTTTTTTTTTATCTGAAAAATCTCTTTCAATACAACAACCATATAACAACTTATTTAAAAACAAAAATGACTGAAGAAATTAATATAGATACAGCTTCTTTAGAACAATTAAGAGATATATTATGTAATAAATCAGGAGATGTTAAATTATCAAATAGATTTAGAGCATTATTTAATTTAAAATCAATAGGTTCAGAATCAGAAAATAAAGAAGAAGCTCATAAAGCAATTAAATATATTGCCGATTGTTTTCAAGATGAATCTGAATTATTAAAACATGAAGTCGCTTATGTATTAGGTCAAACTCATGATTTATTTGCTGCCCCATATTTAAGAGATTGTTTAACAAATTCATCACAACAAATTATGGTTAGACATGAAGCAGCAGAAGCTTTAGGTGCATTAGGTGATAAAGATTCATTAAATTTATTAAAAGATTATTTTGAAAATGATCCATCAATAGAAATTAGACAAACTTGTGAATTAGCTATAGAAAGAATAAAATGGGAAAATTCAGAATTATCAAAAACTGAAATTTTAGAAAAATCTTTATATACATCAATAGATCCTGCTCCACCATTAGCAACTGATCAATCACCAACTAAAATAAATAAATTACAACAAATATTAAATGATCAAGAAAAACCATTATTTGAAAGATATAGAGCTATGTTTAGATTAAGAGATATTGGTACAGATGAAGCTTGTTTAGCTTTAGCAAGTGGATTTGAAGATCCAAGTGCTTTATTTAAACATGAAATTGCTTATGTTTTTGGTCAAATGTCAAATCCTGTTACTGTTCCTTCATTAATTAAAGTTTTAAAAGATGATAAAGAAGCTGGTATGGTTAGACATGAAGCTGCTGAAGCTTTAGGTTCAATTGCAACTGATGAAGTTTTACCTATTTTAAAATCCTTTTTAAATGATGATGTTCAAGTTGTTAGAGAAAGTGCTATTGTTGCTTTAGATATGTATGAATATGAAAATTCAGGTGAATTAGAATATGCAACTGTTAAATAAATAATAATAAAAAATTCTATTTATATATATATATATTTATAATAATACTATGTAATTTGTCTTTTTTTTTAAATCAATTATTAGTTCTAAAACGATATCCACATTTTGTACATGTATAAAATACAGTAGCACCTTCATCAGCACTTCTTAATTGTAAAGTATGATATTGCATTTCTTCATTACCACATTTTGGACATTTTTCTTTTATAGTAGCACCATCATCTAATTCATCTTTATTTAATGAAGTTTTAACTAATGATCTATTTGATTTTAATTTTGATGGAAATGCATCTTCTGAACTTTTCGTTATAACTTTTAAATTTTCAAATGATGATTTTGGAAATTTTTTTAAACATAAATTACATTGTATATCTGATGTTGAACTATGTGAATTTAATAAATTCCCACATTGTGTACAAAATATTAATGATCCTACTGCTGACATTTATTTATTAATAAGTATGTGTTTTTTTTTATTTGATTTGGTTTGTTTAAAGATGATTTGAAAATTTATATATTTTTTTTTTCTTTTTTTTTTTTTGGTTTTTTTTTTTTTTTTGATAGATGGTTGGTTCCGATGATTCTATCTAGAGATGAGATTCATACAATTGCAAAAATATAATGATCAATTATCGACAAATCAGAAACATTAACATATATAATTATAGAGATTTTATTAATTTATATATATCAAAATTAAATGTTTATTAAGTATGTACCTTATTTATTAATCAACATCTTGTAATTCAACATTTGCAACTTTTTCAATATTATTAGAATTACTTCTTTCTTCTTCTTCTTTTGTTTTAACTTCTTCCTTATTTGTTTGTATAACTTCTATAATTGGTTTGACTTCTATTTCTTTTGTTTCTACTATTTCTTGTAATGGTAATATTGGTTTCAGAGTTGATTCTTCAGGTGCACTATCTGAATCATCTTCATCTTCATCTTCAGATGATGATTCTTCACTACTAGAATCAGTTGAATCTTCACTACTTGAACTATCTTCATCACTATCACTATCATTTTCACTTTCAACTTCTAACAGATATGGATCATCATTATCTATTATTCTATCCTTTATATCTTCATCATTCACTACTACATAAATAGTAGGATATTCCAAAAGTATTTTATCTTTTAATGAAACAGATAATGAATCTTCATTATTTAATTTAATAAGATTTTTATTATCTTTATTTAAAACATTATTTAAAAAAAATTTTAAATCATCTTTTTTAATATCTTTTAAAATATTATTAATTATATTCATTGGTATTGAATCTTTTAAAATTAAAGATTCTTTTAATTTATAACTTAAAAATTTATGTAATTTATTACCTTTATTATCTAATATAATCCATTCAATTGTCCATACAAATGAATTTAATTTTTTATCATATCCTGATTTATTACTTGTTGAACGTTGCATACCTATAGGTAGTTGAATAATTAAAGTATTTTCTCTTTTTATATTCATAATTGGATTATTTTTAAAATATTGATTAATTAAATTTTTTCTTTTATCAACTACTGATTCATTTTGTTTAAATCTTTTATTTTGATATTGATGATTTCCATGATCATTTCTATTTCTTTTTAAAATATTTTTCCCATTTTTTAATTCAATATCTTGTTTATGTAATTGAATATTTCTATCAACATTTAATAAAAAATTATAATCTCTATTTAAATCAATTATTGATAATTCTGATTTTTTTATAAATTTATTTGAATTTATTTTACCATTACATTCTCTTTGAATTTTATGATCATTATAACATTTTAATGAACATGTTTTAATTTCACATCCTGGACATGTATATTTAGATGACGTTACTTGACATATTGAACAAAGTATTGTATCTGAATCATCCATTTATTAATTATAGTTAAAATGGTTGAAAAAAAAATAGGTCGATGGGTTTGGGTTTAGTTCCAAAAAAAAAAATAATCAGTAGTGAATTCGTTAACAAAAGAAAAAAAAAAAAAAAACATAAAAAAATTTTTCAACATTTTGAACCAATATCAAATCCAACTTGATCTTCATCTTTTGATTCTATTTAAGATGTTTCAAAGTATAATAAAAAAGCCATTCAATAACAATGGATTGTTATTGATGAGTGTTAGATATAATACACCAAAAACAGTTAGAAAACATGTTCAAATTCAATTATTACAAGATTTAGAAGGTGTTGGTATAAAAGGACAAATTTTATCAGTTAAACCTGGATATATGAGAAATTATTTACATGTTGGTAATAAAGCATGTTATATAAATAAAGATTGTCCACCTAGAATACCTATTGTTGATCCAGCATTAATTGTTAAAAAGAAAGTTATTATTAAAGAAAATATTATTAAAAAACCAGTAGAAGAAGAATCAACAGCAGGTGCTATGTCATTAGATGAATTAAGTGACTTATTTAATAGTATGAAAACAAATAAGAGACAAAAGACACAATTAAAAGTTCAAAAAACTTTTGAAGAAAGATATATTGAAACTGATTCAGAACAACAATCAGAAGAAGTAATAAATATTAAAAATACAGCAGGTTTAGATAACTTACCTAAAATTATAACTATATCATCTGGTTTACCAGTCAATAAAAAACAAATTGTCAAAGTAATTAATAAATATGGTAGTTTAACTAAAGCAAATGAATTAAATATTAGTTTTATTGATACACCAGATAAATTTATTGAAAAAATTAATGAAAAAGGTAGATATGAAATTAAATTCAAATATGATGATAAAGTAATTAAAAGAATAATTGAAGTTGAATAAAGAAAAGGAATCTTGTAAATTTTCTGTAAATAGATAAAATCAAATAATATATACTTAGAAACAAAAAAAAAAAAAAAAAAAAAAAAAAAAAAAAAAAAAAAAAAAAAAAAAAGGTTCCAAATTTTTTTTGATTTTTTGCCATTTCTTTCTTTTTACTTCTTTTTCATGTAATATAATAATGCCATTACAATATAGTGCAGCTAAAACATCAAATGTTTCAAGGAATAAAGTTAATAATAATAAATCACCAATAAAGAAATTCCAAAAAGATATTAAAAAAATCTTACCAAGTCAAAAAATATATCAACAAAATTTGGAAAAAAAATTATCAAATTCTTTATCATCATCATCATCTCCACTGAAGAAAAGTCTAACACCTGAAAATGACGATGATCAACTAACTATAAAAGATTATAATGTACTGTTAGATTTTCAATTATCTAATAAAGAAGATATAATGATTGCTATTGATAGTATACTATTGAATCAATGGTCAGAAACTACAAAATTACATAAACGATATTTAGATTATATAAAAGCTCCACCAGGTTCAAATGAAGAAGAAATTATATTATCATTAAAATATGTATCAACATTAACAAAATCTGAAATTTTAAGATATAGATTAAATCTACCCAATTTAATAATTACAACACAATTATATTCAATTTTCAATAAAATTGGTAATACATTTGTTGATAAATCAATTGAATTAAATATTAGAAATGGTAAAATTAGAAAATTTTTAATTACTAATTCTTCACCAATAATTTCAAAATCTTTAAATAGATTTCAAATTAATAAAATAACTTATGGATTTGAAAATATGGAAGTTTTAATTAAAACAAAAGATTTTATTAAATTAATTGAATTTAAAATTAATCAAACTAATGAAGAAATAAATAAATTAACATTAAAAAAATTTTTAAATTTTATAATTAATAATCCTCAAGAATTATTTATAACTATAAATAATTTATTTAATAAAGATGAATTATCAATATTAATTAAATTTGGTTTAATTACATTAACTTCAAATCATTTAAATGAAATTGAAAATTTATATAGTATATCATATCCAAATTGTGGTATATATTTAAAATTAATTAATCAAGGTAGATTATGGTTAGTTAAAACTTTAACAAAATCAAAATTTAAAGAAATTTTAGAAGATGATTTATTTAAAAAATGGCAAGGTATTGGTTTAAATGGTGAATTAAAATTAAATAATTTTAAAAAACCTTTTTATGGTTATGATTTAAATTGGGTATTGGGTGATTGTTTAGGTGCTGGAATTGTTGAAGTTTTTAATACACCTGTTGGTAGAGGTTGGAAATTAACTGGTAAAGTATAATGAATAATGAATAATGAATAATGAAAATATTAATATTATATTGTTATATAAATAGATAGTTTAAAAATAAAAACGTTTTATAATATACACAAGAAGACTTTGGCCAAAAAAATTACATCTTAATTCTTTGCTTTTTTTGCATCTTTTTTTGTTTCTTTTCTAAAGCTTTTTTATCAGCTTTAATTTGTTCTTCTCTTGATAAATTTCTTAATTTATCTCTTTCAGCTCTTTTAGCAATTGCTTGTTGATCTAATAATTTTTCATTTTCAGCTTCTTGTTTAATTTTTTTTAATTTATCAATTTCAGCTTCTCTTGTTTTAACAATTTTTTTTAAAGTTTCAGGTTTAAAATTAATTGCAGTATCAGATAATTTATCAATAATTGAAAAAATTGAATCTAAAACATTATTTAAAACTTCTAAATCTTTTTTATTTGTTGTTAATTGAACAGAAATTATAATTTTTCTTCTTGGAATTAATTCATTTAAAGTTTCTGGTTTTTCAATTGGTTGATCAGTAAATGCAATATATTTAATAAATGAAGCACTTTGTAAAGTTAAATTTTTCTTTAATTCTTCAGTTGTTAATTTATCTTGTAATTCATTCGCTTCACTCATATAAACAAAACTTTCTGGTAAATTTTTTGAATCTTGAGTTTTACATAATGATAAAAAATAATTAAATTTTCTTGCATCATTCATACCTAATTTTGAAACAATTGCAGAAATAAAATTATCATATTTAGCCAGTGGAGTAATTATAATGTCAATTTTATCTTCTGGTGTAGGAACATTACTAGTAAAAAATGAAAATAATAATTCCAATACCCAAACAAATAAATTTTGTCTTGCAATTAATTGAAATTTAATAAGTACATTAGAAATATTTAATCTACCAGTAGCATAAGATGAATAATGTTCAGAACTATCTTTAATATATAAATCTTTTGAACTAACACCATATTGAAAAAATTGTCTTTTAAAACTTGGTGAAATTCCATTTAAAAATGAAGTAACTATATGTTTATTATATAAATCACCAGCTTTAAAAAGAATTGAAAAAATTGCAATAAATCCCAATGTGAAAATTTCTAATCTCCAATCTTTAATAAGAATTCTTTGTAAAATTGACATAGCTTGAAGTTGTTCTAAAGTATAATCGGAAGCTCTAAATTTCGAATGTTAGTAATTAGATACATTATAAGACATATTATAATTGGTTTAAACATACATATTAGATCCTGCCCCCAATGGAATCAATCTAGTTAATGCATCAAATAACATCTTTCAAATGATTAATGTTTGGTTGTCTTGTTGAAAAATATGCAATTAATAATTTTTTTTTTGTTTTTTTTTTTTTCAATTTCGTCCAACAACAAAAAAATTGAGAAAATCAAGAAAATTGAAAATTAAACCAGAAAATTTATTAATCGTATTTTAGATGCAAAATCTGAACAATTTTCTTAATTCTACTAGTAAAATACACGTTTCAGATTATATTATGTATATAGATTCATGTCTAATGATTCAAATGGAAAATTAGTTATAGTACTACTTTTGGAAAGAAAAATTGAACTTCATACTATTAAAGATGAGTGAACAGACCCTTACAAACAACCAATATGACTATTATTATTTGATTGATAATAAATTTAGTAATTTATAGATCAGAGCTTCAAAATATGTATTATAGATTTTGATGTTTTTTTAGATAGTTTTATTCATTAACTTTTTTTTATAGAATTTTTGATTGAATTTATAATTAATGAAACTTGACGAATAGTTTTGGATTTATATTTGATAAAACTAATAATAGCAATATTGTTAAGACTGTACTTAAGAATTGAAGTATTGATGAAATATGTATTGAACAACTGATAAAATTGAGTAGGTTCGTGACTTCTTGAGTTCCTGATGATAAACGAAAGCTAAGAATTTTAATTTTAATTCAGTTAAAAAAATATACATATTCAGTATTTTTATTCTAACATTCTTCTAGAATTTTAAATATTAGATATTAGTTTATGTTATGTAGATAATGAAAAACAATTGTTTGATTTTTTAAAGTCGTATCAGAGATAAAATCAAATCAAAGATAAAATATCCCAAATGGGATGTTTCAAACAAAGCCACGTACTATTTAAAGTAAACTTAATAAAACTAAACAAGATATGAGTAATAAACTTGAGTTATTTTGGAATTTTGGTGCCGTTGATAAACCATAATTTTCGTAAATAATCACAACAAAACAATTTGGAATTCTATCAACTAGATTTCGTCATGTATTAAGGACAAATGTAGTAGTTCTATCATATACGTATCGTGGCCCCTTTTTGACGTAGCAGTTAAAATGTGGCCACAAGGATCATTTTAAGTTTCGATAAGGTCCTTAATACAAATAGCAAATCAAATTAGTTGTAGCGCATAAAATTTCGCTGTCAATTAGTGCCTCACAACAATAAGGAACATTCTTATCAATTAAAACTTGAGTTATTTTTAACCAAAATATTATATTACATTTGATTAACTTTATGTTGCAATTGATATCTTAATAATTGAAATTGTTTAGCTATATAAACTAATAATCTTTTCATTAAATTTTTTTTTTACTTCTTATATGTATTCATATAAGCCAAAGTGAAAATGAGTAAATCTTCATTCACTATTGGTAATTCACACATTCAACTATCTACATTCAATCCAATTATGTTAATTTCAAATTTTCAATTTATTACTTTGTTGAAAAATAAAATTTTTAATTTTCCATCTCCATTATATTCACCTACTGAAAATGCATTGAATCCATTATTTATTGAATATATTGGTCAAATTCTTTTTGGAATATTTAGTTTAATTATTTCATATCAAGTTTATGTATTATCATTTTCCAATAATAAAAAATCAAGAGTTTATTTATCAACTCCATTAAGTCAAAAATTAAAATATTTATTGATATATATTCAAATTGGAGTTTTAAGAACATTATATTCCTCAACAAATATCAGATTTGTATTATTAAATAATATCATAACAATATTTTCTTTAGTTTTAAGTGTAGTTGAAGTTTCAAAATCCCCAATAGCAACTGCTCCTAATTTATTATATTGGTTATTTAACTCAATATTTTTATCTGCAATTTTTATTCAAGATTATTTTTCAGAACATCAAATTATTGGATCTGTTAAATTATCAGGTATAGTTGCATTGAATAGTTTGATTATATTTTTATTGGAATCAAAATTTTATAAACCAAAGTTTGATATTTCAAAAGAATCATATTTAGATAAAGTTGATATTTTTTCATATTATACATTTGCATATGTTAAACCAGTAATTGATCATATTTATAAGACTGAAGATATTACAATAAAAGATTTACCAGATATTTTAGGAGAATTAAACTGTAATGATACAAGAGAAATTTTTCTTAAAAATTGGAATTATGAATTAAATAAAAAACCTAATTGGTTTCAAAAAATATTTTGGAGAAAAACAGAAGTTAAACCAAGTTTATTTTCAGCTATTATTTATTCAGTTTATTCAGACCTTATAGGTCAAACATTTTTCAGTGTTTCAAAGACATTTTTAAAACTTTCGCAACCATTCCTTTTACAAAAATTTATTAAATTTTTTCAAGTTTATTATTATAGTGTTGACAAACCACCTATTATAATTGGATATTTTTGGGCTGCAATGATGTTTATAGCATCATGTGGTTATTTTATTCTTGGCAATCAAGCATTTATATTACTTCGTAAACTGGGATCTGAAATAAATACTGCTTTAACTGCAGTTATTTATGAAAAATCATTAAGATTAACTCCAGAATCTAGAAAAAGGAAACCAACCAGTGATATTTTAAATCATATTTCAGTTGATGTTTCATCAATTAGTAATTTTGCATCAAGTTTAGGAAGTTATGTATTGACCCCAATAGATTTTCTAATTAATTTATTTTCATTATACAATTTATTTAAACTAGCATCATGGATTGGCTTAATTACAGCTGCTATTTCAGCACCAATCATAAAACGAGTTCAAGATCCGATGTTTACTGCTTATGGAGAAATGTTAAGTATTAAAGCAACTAGATACAGATTGATCACTGAAGTTTCAAATTATGCTAAAAGTATTAAATTATATTCATGGGAAAAACCTATGTTGAAAAAAATTCAAACTATTAGAAATGATGGAGAATTACCTAAAGTTAAACAAATTGGTATGATATCAGCAATATCATCTTTTTTAAATTCATGTTTTCCACTTATTATAAGTTGTGTTACTTTTACAACTTTTTCATTCATGTATAAAATTCCTCTAACTCCTGATATCGTATTTCCAGGGTTGGTATTAATTAGATCAGTATCTCTGCCAATGCTGACCATTTCAGATTTTTATTCTAATTTAGCTAAAGCTAAAGTTAGTCTTAATAGAATATACGAATTTTTAACCTTGGATGAATTATCAGAAGATCAAAGTGGATTTTTAAGAGAATTAGAACCTGAAATTTCATCATATTCAGTTTCAATTAATAATGGCACATTTTTATGGAATGAAGAAGGAAAGGAAAGTTTACAAGAAAATAAAGATGATGAAGGTACCAATGTTATTGCATTAAAAGATATAAATTTCAAAGCAAAAAAAGGTGAATTAACATGTATTGTTGGTAGGGTTGGTAGTGGTAAATCAACATTATTAAAAGCTATATTAGGTAATATCCCACTCAATTTATCAAATAAATCAAAAGAATCTCCTATAGTAGAAATATATGGATCAATTGCTTATTGCAGTCAAAATCCATGGATTTTAAATGCAACAATTAAGGAAAATATTTTGTTTGGTCATAAGTTAGATGCAGGATTCTATGAAAAAACAATTACAGCTTGTGAATTATTATCAGATTTTAAAACTTTACCAGATGGTGATAAAACTTTTGTTGGTGAAAAAGGTATATCATTAAGTGGTGGACAAAAAGCAAGAGTTGCTTTAGCAAGAGCAGTTTATTCTAGAGCTGATATTATTTTATTAGATGATATTTTATCAGCTGTTGATGCTCATGTTGGTAAAAATTTAATTAAACAAGTTTTAAGTGATGATGGTATTATTGGTGATCGTACCAAAATTTTAGCTACTAATTCTATTCCTGTTTTACATTTAGCAAATGATATTTATTTATTAGCTAACGGTTCAATTATTGAACATGGTAATTTTGATTCAGTTATCAAACAAAATGGTGAATTAGCTAGATTGATTAATGAATATGGTATAAAGAAAAATGAAAGTGATGAAGATATTATTCAAATTGATATTGACACTTTTAAGTCAACTATTGTTGATGGAGAAATAAAAAAAGAAAGTATTGTTTTTGATGAAAAAGATTTAAAAAATGTTACTACTAAAAGATTACGTCGTGCTAGTGTTGTACCAGTTGATTATGAATATAATTTTGACAATGAAAAAGATAATTCTAATCAAGGTAAAACAACTCAACAAGATGAAGTTAAATTTAAAGGATCAGTTCCATGGAAAACTGTTCAACGTTATTTAATTGCTTCAAATTATAAAATGTTTATAGTATTTTCATTATGTACATTATTACATAAACAAGTTAATGCTGGTCAAAATTATTTATTAAAATATTGGGCAAATTTAAATGAACAATCTAATTCAACAATTAATCCTGGTATTTACTTAACTAGTTATACATTATTAGGAATTTTATCTGGTGGTTTAACATTTCTTGGATATTATATATTATGGTCATATTGTATAGTTACAAGTGGAGGAACTATTCATCATGAAATGGCTACTGCTTTATTAAGATCTCCTATGTCATTTTTTGATACTACACCCGTCGGTAGAATATTAACTAGATTTAAAAGTGTTGGTACAATTGATATTGTAATTCCATTGATTTTAGATAGTTTTATCAGTCAAATTTTTGGAGCATTAGTGAATTGTATAGTTATTGTTTCAACTTTTCCACAAATGTTTATTGTTATTTTATTTTTAATAATTATTTTTAATTATTATAGTCTTAGAATTCTTCCAACAAAAAGAGAAATATCTAGATTATCTAGAACAACAAATTCTCCAATAATTTCAATAATTCAAGAAACTATGGATGGAGTAGATACTATTGGTGCTTATAAACAAAACTATAGATTTATTTATCAATTGAAAAAAAGGCTTAATGAAGATACATTGACTAGTCTTTATTACCAATATACAACAAGATGGTTATCTACAAGATTAGAAATTATTTCATCAACTGTATTGTTTTGTTGTGCAATGTTATCTGTATTCAGTTTAACTGGAAAAAATCCAATAGTTCCAAGTATGTTAGGTTTTATTATGAATTATGCATTAAATTCAACTAGTTTATTGAGTAGTATAATACATTCAACAAGTTCATTACAAGGAAATGCTGTTACTTTAGAAAGTCTTATGGAATATTGTGATTTACCAAGTGAAGCACCTTTGATAATTGAAGATTCAAGACCAAATACTGACTGGCCACAAAATGGTATTGTTAAATTTACAAATTATAGTACTGCTTATAGAGAAAATTTGGATAATGTTTTAAATGAAATAGAATTTTCTATTCAAACAAATGAAAAGATTGGTATTGTTGGTAGAACTGGTGCTGGGAAATCATCATTAACTTTAGCTTTATTTAGAATTATTGAAGCAACAAATGGTAATATTGAAATTGATGGTATTAATGTAAATAATATTGGATTATATGATTTAAGAACTAAATTAAATATTATTCCACAAGATGCTCATACTTTCTATGGTTCAGTTAGACAAAATTTAGATCCTTTTGAAGAATATACTGATGAAAAATTATGGAAAGTATTAGAATTAGCTCATTTAAAAGATCATATTTCAAAAATGGAAAATGAACCAACTAAAGAAGAAAAGAAAAATAGTTTAAATCCAGATAAATTACCTAATAAAAAAGGTTTAGATGCTCAAGTTGAAGAAGGTGGATCTAATTTATCAAATGGTCAAAAGCAATTATTATGTTTAGCAAGAGCTTTATTAAATGAATCTAGTAAAATTTTAATATTAGATGAAGCAACTGCAGCTGTTGATATTCAAACTGATAAAATTATTCAAGATACTATTAGAAAAGAATTTAAAGATAAAACTATTTTAACTATTGCTCATAGAATTGATACAATTTTAGATAGTGATAAAATTTTAGTATTAGATAAAGGAAAAGTTGCTGAATTTGATTCACCAGAAAACTTATTAAATAATAAATCAAGTATATTTTATTCACTTGCAAAAGATGGTGGATATATTCGTGAATGATTTGAAAATTGAAATTTTTGTATAAGTTATGTTTTTATTTTGTTTATATTGTGTTTCTATATGAAGATTTTCCAACTTGTTTTATGGAAAATATATATTCATTCTTTTTATTTTAATACATATTATTTAGTGTATCTACTTATATATAAAATCTATTGATTTTATTCTTTTCTTCTTTTTGAAGATTGTTCTTCAACTTCTTTTTCTTGTTCCGTTTCACCTTGTTCTTCTTTATAATTCATCATACCTTCATGAACAGCATTTTCAATTAACTCTCTTAAAGCTTCTTCGGGATTTTCACTATTCAATATTGACTCTATCTTTTTACGTCTTATTTCTAATTCTTCAGGACTTAATTTTTCTTCTTCTCCATTTTCTTCATTTTCTAAACTATATTTAATTTCATGACCATTTATATTACCAGGAGTTGGTAAGCTTTGTAAAAATTCATTAGCTTGTTTATTTTGTTCATCTTCTTCATTAGAATATTCTGGTTTATCATGATTTAAAGTTTTTAAATAATCACTAATATCTAAAAATTCATCATTATCTTCAATAAATTGTTGAGCATTCATATTATCATGATTTTTAAGTTTATAATTTGCTTTTAAATCATTAATTAAATATTTAGCAACTTTTAATTCTTCAACATAATGTAATGGTGTATCACCTTCATTATCTTGAATATTTATATCACCACCTTTTTCTATAAGATATTTTAATAAATCTAAATGTCCATATGATGTTGCTGCATGTATTGGAGTATAACCATTTGGATCTTTTGAATTTGCATTGAAATTACCTGAATTTATATATTCTTCAACTAATTCTCTATTATTATCAGCTGCTGCTATCCATATATTTGAAACCATACTTGTTGTTATTAAATTGAACTGATTTTTATAATTTTTTTTTTGTCTCCCCAAATTTTGTGTCAGAGATGAGAAGAGATAGAAAACAACAGAAGAAAACTACCAAATGAAAAAAGTTGCAATTTAGAGTTTGATAATTAAAATTGATATATATATATATTATTATTATTAAATGTCATTAAAAATTAAACTCTGAATGCTTATCATTATCATCATTATCATTATTTTTATCATCATCATCAAATCTTAAATTCTTTTTCTCCTTCTCAGTAGTTGGATATGGAAGTGTATTTCTTACATCATCTGAAGAACTTGATATTTTAGCTTGAGGAGCAGAAAAATCCCAATCAGCAGATTCGATATCTTCAAATTCATCTTTATCAATAGCCAGTTCTTCATCAAAAACAGGATGAATATGATCTTCAGTTTTTGATCTAATTTTACCATAAGTTTCTGGTCTATCTCTATGAAAACCATCTTCTTCTTCATCTGATGATGGATAATATGTTTGGTCAACAGTATTAATTTCTCGAACAGCAATTGGTAATTTATCTGGACGATAAAATCTTAAATCAATTCTGCCAATAATATATAATAAATGAATTAAAATTTCAAAAACACCCCAACAAACATACATGAAATATTTATTACCTGCTGGTCCAACATCTCTATTTGGTCTAGCTTGAAATGTAACAATACATCTAGCAAGTGCACCAACCATGATTAATAAAGTAGTTATTATTATAATTGCAATAGAAACATTATGAGTTAAATCACCTCTTTGATTACTTAAACCTTTAACCATTTTAAAATGATGATGAGTTGCAGCAATAACTCTAGTTGCATGTCTATGATTTGAATTTCTTTTCATAAATGATGCTTCTGCTTTTTGAGCAGCATTTTTTTCAACAAAATAAAATGGAGCAAAACTTTCAATCCACCAAGGTTGATAAGTATATCTTGATTCATCTTTTTTAGTTGGTAACCAAAATGATAAACCAATTAAAGCAACTGAATTTGTAGAATATAAAATAATTAAAAGTGAAGTAAATTTAACTGAATTATTCCATGCATCATAAGATTTTTTACTCAAAGTATATAAATATGGGACAAATGATGTCATTATAGTAATACCAATATTAATTACAACAAATACATACATTGTTATCATGACACCCCAAAATAATCTACGAGAACCACCAACTGGATGTCTCCAAGTAAATAATCTTTGAGCTAAAATTAAATTTGCTGATACAATTATAATAAAAGGTATAATTAAAAATATTTCAGATACTAAACCAAGACTAACTGAAAGAATATTTCCTGCCCATGCAGCTCTTAAGGCAAACCCAATAATTTTAAAACAACATACAATTATCCAACAAATAGATAAATAAAAATAATGACCTCTTGAAGTATTTATTATAAATATGATTAAATGAAAAATTGCAATAACACCAAATAAAACTGCAAATACAATTGATGGTGCTATATCATCATGATTTGGATATCCCCCAAATAAATTAATTAAAGTACCCACATTATAATCAACAATTACTTGTGGTGTTTGACCCATTAGATTTGTTGAAAATTGTACTAATTTATTAATACCTGTACCTTCATATGCCCCATTATATATTGCTTGATTTATCATTCTCATTACCCCATGGACAGCAGTATAAGAAGCATAATAACTTTCATCTACCATGATTTATAAAAAAAATGTGAAACTAAAATTAAATGAAACTGCAAAAAAAAAAAAAAATAAATAAAAATAAAATACAGATTAACCGAAAACCAAAATAGACACTAGAATTGAAGAAATGGAAACAATAAGTTATAAATATTGAAAATTGAATCAACTAATAATTGAAATCAAAAAAACTTGAAAATTATAATTATAAATAATGTAAATAAATTATATTTATTTAGAGAAGATATTTTGTATTATATATATCAAGAGATGCAAATATTCTATTATCAATTAATCTACATATATATAATAATAAATCCATAAATCCATATCGAGACATTAAAATTATTTCACTCTCCACTTTTTAGAATCCCAACAGTAAATAATAAAAATACGATAGTATATTATATGACAAAAACACTCTTTATTAGTCGCCTAACCATAAATTTTATATTAGATACCTTTAAAACCCCTCTCAAGCCCCAAACTGAATTCATCACTGAATTAATTTGGTTTGTAATGTTTTTGTTCTATTTCGTTTGCCTCAAATTTGTAAAATTTTTAAAAATAAAGAGGAAATAAAACATAATAATGGAAATAAGAGATACTTCAAACCCAAGACTCTGTTGCTATTGAGAAGAGATTTACCTTACAACTCCGAATTATCCAAACGTTTAAATGTTTTAAATATACTGCAACATCTAGTTGATTCTATTATAGATATCATCATATCTTATAATAGAATAATTTTAATTATTGAATTTGGTATTAGAATCAATATCAATCAAAATCTGCAATATTATTTTTTTTTCATCTTAATGAGCCCCAATACTTGACATTTGACTACATACAAAGCAAGTTTTTCTTGGGTTTTTTTTTGAAACAAACCAAACCCTTATTCATTTTAACTTTTATATATTTGATAATAATGAAATTGAAATTACATCTAATTTTCCACAGATGATAACTAACTGAATTTAGTAATTTTAACTTTTTTAGTTTAGATTGGCGGAACATTTTAATTTTAAACTTGTTTTATCCGTTCCTAAGATTTTCAAAAAAAAGAAATCAAGAAAAAAAAAAATAAAAAAAGAAAAAACAAGGGAAAAAAAACAAGAAGCTACCAAGTGTGAAGATGTTGCAATTTCCCATCAATATATATTTCCATTCAACCTTATATACACCACAAATCATTTAGTTCTAACCTCGTTATAAAACGTTTATCGTCTAGTTAATACATTTTGTTGGGGTTTTAATTAAACAAAAAGGATATATAAACAAGAAATATTCTCTAGAGATCGATTATAAAATTTAATTTCGAAAACTATCACGAAAAATATGTATTATTAAAAATGATATATATATAAAATTAGGCAACGAGTAGAATTAAATAAATAAATAATAAATAACTTTTCTATATTTATTTTATGAATGGGATGGGGGGAATAATAATTTTTTGGTATTTTTCTTTTATATTTTATTTTATTTTATTGGAGGAAGAAGAAATATAGTTTAAATTTCCTTTAAAAATTAAACTCTGATTCATTATCATCATTATGATTATAAGATTCATCATCATCATGAAATTTTATCGTCCTTTTATCTTTCTCACTAGTTGGATAAGGAAGAGTATTTCTTTTATTTTCATCATCTGAAGAACTTGAAATTTTTTCTCTTGGAGCTGTGAAATCCCATTCTTCTGAATCAATATCATCATATTCATCCATATCAAATGCCAGTTCTTCATCATGAATACCTGGTTGTCTTGATTCTGGTCTTGATATATGACCACCATATTCTGCTCTACCACGTAATTTACCATAAGTTTCTGGTCTATCTCTATGGAAACCATCTTCTTCTTCATCTGATGATGGATAATATGTTTGTTCTGCAGTAACAATAGCACGTACAGCAACTGGTAAAACATCTGGACGATAAAATCTTAAATCAACTCTACCAATAATATATAATAAATGAATAATAATTTCAAAAACACCCCAACAAACATACATAAAATATCTATTTGCTGCTGGACTTGCATCTCTACTATCTCTTGCTTGAAATACAACAACACATCTACCAAATGCACCAACCATAATTAAAACAGTTGTTGTTATAAGTAAACCAATTGAAATATTATGAGTTAAATCACCTCTTTCATTACTTAAACCTTTAACCATTTTGAAATGATGATGAGTTGCAGCAATAACTCTTGTTGCATGTCTATGATTTGAATTTCTTTTCATAAATGTAGCTTCTGCTTTTTGAGCAGCATTTTTTTCAACAAAATAAAATGGTTTAAAACTTTCAATCCACCAAGGTTGATAAGTATATCTTGACTCATCCTTTTTAGTTGGTAACCAAAATGATAAACCAATTAAAGCAACAGATGTAGAACAATATAATAAAACTAAAATAGCACTAAATTTAACAGTTTTAATCCATGAATGATAAGATGAATTACTTAACATATTTAAATATGGTACAAATGATGCTAAAACTGTTACAATAATAATAACAACAACAAAAGCATATAAACCAATCATAATAGCCCAAAATAATTTTCTTGAACCACCAACTGGATGTCTCCAAGTAAATAATCTTTGAGCTAAAATTAAATTTGCTGAAACAATTATAACAAATGGAACAATTAAAAAAAATTCTGATGTTAAACCAGTTGCAACTAAAGTAATATCTTGAGACCAAGCAGCTCTTAAAGCAAACCCAATAATTTTAAATATACAAACAATTACCCATATTATAGATAAATAAAAATAATGACCTCTTGAAGTATTTATTATAAATATAATTAAATGTAAAATTGCTACAATAGCAAATAATACAACGAAAACAATTGAAGGAGCTAAATCTCTTTGAATTGGATAACTACCAAATAAATTAATTAATCTTCCAACACTATAATCAGCAATTACTGGTGGAACAGCACCCATTGCATTATTTGAAAAATCAACTAATTTTTTAATACCTGTACCTACTTGAGCTCCATTATATAATGATGTACAAAGTAAATTTAATACTCCTTCTGAAGCTGAATAAGAACTAAAATAATTATCATCTACCATAATTTAAATTTTTTGGGTATAAAAATAGTGTGGGTATGAAAAATATTTTTTTTTATATATAAATGTTAAAATAATTAAAACAATTGCAAAACAAACAAATTAATAATTGAAAGTATAATATAAGAAATGAAGAATGTTTGGGGATATTAGGAATGAACGATGTAGTTGAGATATTGGATGATGATGATTATCTGAAAGGAACTATATGATATATATTTGGTCTTTGAAAAGTTTATGAAAAATATATAAAAAAAAAAAGAAAAAGTGTTGATAATATAAATTTAATAAAAATCCGAAAAAGTAATTGAAAAGAAAGAAAGAAAACAGAAAACTTAATGAATGAAATTACAATTTTATCAAATAGGAAATATTTTATGATATAAAAAATAACATCAAAAAAATATAATAGAGATGATCTTTGTTAATCAAAAAACAATTAAAATAAAATAAAAAAATAAAAAAAAATTCTATATCGAGAAATGAAACATTTTGGTCAAGATGCTCCACTTTTACAATTTTGTGTGATTTGAATGAAATGGTAACCAAAAATAAACCAAGAAGCAAAAAAAGAAAATAAATATATTACTTTAAAAAGATTTTTTAAGTTAATGTACAATGACTAGAAAACTATTTTAAATTATTGCAAATATTTTTAAACCCCCTCATCAATCATTTTTAATTAAAGAATGTTTTAATTTATAAATTGACAAAATTAGGAAACATTTTTTTTATATAATCACACAAAACCAACCAACCAAAAAAATAAAACTTTAGATTTTAATTTAAGATCGTAAAATTTTCTATATAGACTAATGAACAACATCAAATATTCAAATATTTAGAGATCAAAAGTAATTATATGTATATTGAATTCACGTATAATTCATTAGTTAAGTTTAACCCCATAAAATAATAAAGATATACTTTTAAGATAAATATGGAACCATATTGTTTTATTTTTCTATTTTATTTTATTTAATTTAATTCAAATCTTAATCTTAAACTTTATTATAATTGATATTGCCTCTCCACTTCCGTTTCCACTTCCACTTCCACTCCCTTAAAAATAAAATTAGATTTTTGGTTACCAATGTCTCTTATTTTATTACTTGATTTAGTTATATTTCCAAATCAGGTAATTTTTTAATTTTTTTTTTTTTTTTTTTCTCTTGTTTTGTTTTGTGATGTAAACATAAAAAATTTTAAATCTGACTATTTTTTTAATTTTGAAGGGTTCTGCATACAACTGCTTTCAATATAATCTTCAAATAAACACAAGTTATATAAATGTATATAACTAGAAAGGAATTCGTTAATTCTATTTTTCTGAAAATTTCATCATTTGTATTAATAAATCAATTTATTAATATGTTATAGATAAATATTATTTAAACTTGTTTGGATTCTACATAGCAGTCTAAAGTATTTCAAGATAAATGAATATGTTATTAAATTCAAATAATATGTATATAATATTTGTCCATCCATTGATGGGATTCAATTATTTCTCGGAAACTTAAACGTATTGATATTTTTAAGTTAAGATTTGGAAAATTTAATAATTAATTGAAAAAAAAAAAAAAACATTAAATAAAAAAAGCCTTGTTAAACGAAAACTTACTTACCATTAATAAACGACAAGAAATAAATAATTTTTTTTCTTTTTATTTTGGTAAATTTAAATTATCAATGAATATAATTCTGTATGAGTAAGTAATTTTTGACTAGTATTTCTTTCGATTTCTCTAAATTTCAAAGAAATTGAAACTTTATTTATAAAATATCGACACGTAATGTGTTCGATGCTGTCACATTTTCTTTGCTGTTAGAATAAATACTAGTATTAAAATTCTGGTTAACTGATTTTTCATCTAATAATTTAAATCGTACAGAATTTTATATATCAAACGTTCGGATATGTAATGATTTTATCGGTTTTATTATTAACATGTAGAAATTATGTAAATAAAATAAAATAAAAAAAAACATTTACTTTGAATCCGCTACCAGGTGGAAATGTATGTAATTATATCGACAAAAAAAAAAAAAAAAAAATATTTCAAAATTGTTGCAAAATCGAAAATCTAATTGACAGACACATATCTGCATCTAGTGTGCAGAGAAGAATCTATATTGTTAAAAAATAGATGATATCGTATTTTAGATTTATTGACAGATTTATATAATATATATAATTTATAAATAATAATTTTTCTAGATTATTATATGCAATAAATAAATTAAGATATTTTTACAGAGAGCTAAAAAAAAATTCTAATTTTTTCCTATAATTTTAAATTATATTCAAAAAAAGAAAATATACATAATAACCTATATAAAAATAATATGTAAAAAGTTTATAAATAATTCTATCACACTGTATCAAAAAAAAAATCATAAATAAGTAAAATAAGTAAGTTAAAAAAATGTTATTATACATGAACTAAAATAACGATTC
>JAKTXL010000104.1:0-52719 GCA_030582535.1 Insectozyma bohioensis | reverse complement strand
TTCAGTTTATTCTTAAACTTTTCCTCAAACTTCCATTACATGAATACCTCAATCTAAATGAATTGAGTTTTTGTTTTTAGCTGTTGTTAAGTTTGTTATATATTGGGTTTATATAAATCTTATATAGTTTTTGTATAAAATTTTGTAAAAACGGTGTATAGAAAGTTAATTTACAGTGTTATATCGGAAAAAAAAAAAAGTCTTATTTAATTGGTATATACCTCAAAATATAAAAAATATTGATTTAAGATTAATTATTAATTCAAAAATTAACTATTGAATATCCAATATTTAATTCATTATATAATTTAAATTTAAAACATTTAAATTAATTCAGAATGTCGAATTAATTTAATTGATGAAAATTTAAAAAAATACCTCCAAATTTAGAAATTTTAATATTATCAAATAATTATTTATCAAATGAATTTAAATTTCCATCAAGTTTTAAACAATTAAAAGAATTAGATTTATCAGATAATCAAATCGATGATATAAAATTTGAAACCAATACAGAAATTTGTAAATTATCAATTTTAAATTTATCTGGTAATTTAATTTTTTAAAAAAAATAAAAGAGATTTAGATTATAAATTACAAATTGATTAATTTTATTCTGATTTATCAAATGGTTTAAATATAGATATAAAGAATAACAAATTCAATATAAATAGTTTACATAAATTTAATTAATAATATATATTATGTTATGTTACTATATAGTTGATCTCATAACAAAAATTCTGACACTATTCTCTTTTTGTCTTTCTTGCCCTCATATCAAAAATTCTGCTTTTCTATAAATATCATTGAAATCCATAAATATTTTTATACAAAAATTTTTAAAACATATTACTTATTTATTTATTATAAAAAAATTATAATAATTTCTAAAGAATAAGACAAAAGTCAATATTTTTAGAAAAATAATTATAATCCTGGTTCCAAAAATTAGTTTTTAAACTATTATTTAAGAATACAACACTCCATCACTATTATCCATCACTATTCTCCATCATTTTGCTTTTTCCTTATGTTTTATAAAATAATTATAAATAACTATTATAAATAATATGAATAATCAACCAAATGAATTAATTTCAATATATCTAAACTTGAATAATCCTATAGCTAAAAAATCATAAACGTTAGTAATTATAAATTTTCAAACATTTTGGAAAAAAGCCTGATGGGAAATTGAATTAATCAAAGAATACATATCTGTTTAGTTACAGAATATATATTTGATGAATATAAATAAAAATTTTTCTTTTTCTTTTTCTTGAGGGATTCTTCATCTATTTATATACTTTTTTTTTTAATATATATAAATTAATGTGTGTATTATTTTATTCCCCCCTTTTTTTATTCTGTTTTTTGGCGTCTATTTTCAATTTGCTACCATTTTTTTATATAGTTATAGTTTTTGTATATAATTTAATTTACAGGGTTATATAGAAAAAAAAAAGAAATGATTGTATTAACAATTGTTTATTTTAATATTGTTTAATGTGATAGTGATAATCCCTTGGCTAATCTACAATATCTCAACTTTGTTTTTAATTGCCCACAAATATAAGTTTTTCAACACCTGGTCTACTTATTGGGATGTTGTTGATAATTGAAAAAATCCTTTGTATTGAAGTATGGATGTAACAATTTGTTTCTGGTTCCACCTCTTGGTACGATTTGGTACGGTTTTGTCGCCGTAGACATTTCTATTTTTATCGTTTTATTTTGTACTAATTTATCTCATCATGAAGCGACACTTTAGAAAAAAGAAAGCAAAAAAAAAAAAATATTTTCAAACATCCCATCTCATCTATTTAACTAATCAAGGATAATATAAAATGTCATCATCATCATTTAAATCAAATGCGTCGAAATATCAAGCTGAATCAACAGTAAATAAATTATTTTCAAATATACTACAGACTGAACCAAAAAAAACAAAAACAAAAACAAAAACAAAATCTTCATCAAATAATACATTATCAACTACACAAATTTTATCAAATCAATTATCATCAATACCAACCAGTAAGAATAATAAAAAAAAAATAAAAAAGATAAATAATTTAAAAATTAATAAACAAATTAATCAAGATAAAAAATTTCGAAAATTTATAAAATATAATATAATTAAAGAAAATAATTTACAAGGTAAAACAAATGAAGAAGAATCAAAATATTTAAAAAAATTAATTAAAAAAAATTTATCATCAATTAATAAAATTTCAAAAATTGATGATTTTGAAATTAATGAAGAAATGAATCAAATTAAATCTGAATTAATTAATGATTTAAAACCAAAATCAAATAAAAGATTAAGAAAAAAATTATTATTATCAAATAATAAAAATGATGATGATTTAAAAAGAGAAGAATTTATTGAATTTGATAAAAAAGTTAAAGCTGGTAAAATATCCATGCCTGGTTTAACTCCTGGTTTGGCTCCTGTTGATTATAATGAATCAGATTCTGAATAGAATAGAACTTATATATATATTTATTTATTTATTTATATTCATATAAATTTTGTCTTAAATCAATTGATAATTTACGAACATTTCTTTTCTTATCATCTAAACAAATTTCTAAATTTTTTAAAATATCTTGTTTAAAACGTTGTAAATTATTAAATTTTTTAAAAATTAAAATTAAATTAATTAAACTAATTTCTTTAATTTTTGAAATTTTATTATTTGAAATTGAAAATTTAATTAATATTTCAATTAAATTTGAAATAATTTCATTATTTAAAATTTTATAATTTTCTTTTAATATAATTTCTAAAATTTTTAAAGAAGAAATTAAATTTAAATTTGATATATTATTTGAATTTTTTAAAGATTTTAATATAATTGGTAAAATTTCAATTAAATGATTAACTAAAATTTTTTGTGATAAATTATCTAAAATTAAAGATAATGAATTAAAATAAATTTCAAAATTATTTTCAATATTTATATCATTAATTAATTCAGGTAATATAATTTCAAATATATGTTGTTTATATAATAATTTAACATTTAAATTTGAAACTTTTGATATAATTTTTTTTGGTATATTTATATTTAAAAAAATTTTTAAATCAATAAATAATATTTGTAATGATTTACCAATTAATTTTTTAAATTTTAAATTTTTACAATTTTTAAATAATAAAATTAATTTATTTAAATTTAATATACCTAATTTATCAATTTTTAATAATAATCCTTTTAAACTCCATATAAATATTTCAAATTCAATAATTTTTTTATTTGTTAATTCTTCTACTTCTTCTTTTGGTTCTTCTAATTTTAATTCTTCAATTTTAATAAATTTATTAATTAATAATGATAATGTTTGTAAATATTGAATTCTTAAATATTCATCATTTTCTAATTCATAAATTTTTTTAATTATTAATTCAAGTATATTATTATTATTTTCTTCTAATTTTGAAGATTTATCAATTGCTGCAAAAACTTTATTAATTAAACTTATATAATTTGATGGATTTTCTAATAAATTATCATTAAATTGAAATAAATAATTTCCTTGTGAATTATTATTAGTTAAGAAAATTTCATAAAATTGATTTAAAATTTCTTGATGTTTATTTACATCAATAAATTTAATTATTAAATTTAATAAATCTCCAATAAATTCAATTAAAATTAAATCTTGAGTATTTAATTCAATTATATAATTCATAAATTTTGGTATAAAATTTTTATACCATGAATTCATTAAAAATTGTTGTTGATCATTTTCAATTTTTTCAATTAATATAATTAAAATTTCTATAATTATTAAATATAATTCTTCATTTTTTTTATCATTTGATAATTTATCTAATAATCTAATTGATAAAATTTCTAAAATTTGATAATTTATACACAATTGTTGAATTAAATTTAAAGTATATTTAAATTGTTCAATATTATTAATATTTAATTGATTTAATAATGGATTTATAATATGTTCAATACATAATAAAGTATGAGAATTTTCAATTTCAATTAATCCATTAACTATTTCTTTAATTAATATATCTTTATTATTTTGTTGTTCAATATTATTAATTAAAATTTCTTTAAAATAAATTAAAATTATTTCAATTTCATTATTATTTAAAAATTCATTTAATTTAATTAATTTAATTAATTGTTGAATAGTTTTACATTTTAAAGTTTTCTCTAAATTTGATGATGAATTTAATAATTGACTTAAAAATATTAATAAATATTCTTTATAATCAATTAATAAATTATTAGTAGTAATTGATAAATTTTGATATGCTATAAAAATATAACCTAAAATATCAACAAAATCACGTTGTTTAGATATATTTAAAATTAAATCTTCATTTTTATCATCATTATTAATTTCTATAGTTTCAGTTGATTCTTCTTCAATATTCAAATATTTTCCCCAAATTTCATATTGAAATAAAAATTTAATAATATGATTAAAATTTTCAATATTTGTACTTGCAAATAAACTTAATATAATCATTGATTGTTTTGATTTTTCTTTAATTGTAATTAAATTTGGTTTTAATTCATTTAAAATTAAATCTAACATTTCAAAAGGATTTGAAATTTTTTCAATTAATAATTTTAAAATATTTAAAGTTAAATAAATTGATTTATTTTCATCATTATCATTAATTTCATTAAAATTTTTAGGTATTAAATAATTATTTGTTGATTTTAATAAATTATTTGAAATTTCTAAATTATGTAAAATTTCAAATTTTAATGCATTCCATAAATTTAACCAATAATTATTAATTGATTGTTCATTATAATTTATAATACATAATTCAATTGTTTTTAAAGTATCATTTCTAATTATTGAATTTGTTGAAGTTAATTTTTCAATTAAATTAGGTATAGATTCATTAATAAATAAAGATTGTGAAGCAATTGTATTTCTTAATTTAATTTTTAATTCATTTGAAGAAATTTTATATGGATCATTTGGTGGAGGTGTAAAACTAATTGGAAAATAACAAAAACAAATATCAAATAAATCTTCAATAAATGATTTATGTAATTCATTTTCTTCATTAAAATTAAATTCAATATTAATTTTTTGATTTAATTCAAAAGAATTTAATAAATTTCTTGGATCTTTTTCACCAGATGCTATATGAATAAAAGTTTTAATAAATAATTCATTAATTTCTTTAAATTTAATTAATATTTGAAAAGTTTCAAATCTAATTTTAGCTAAATTTTTTTTTGGATCATATTTATTTAATAAATTATTTAAAATTTTTTCATTATTTGATTTTAAATAATTTTTAAATAATATTAAACCATTTAAACCTTGTAAAATATAAATTAAACTTGATTTATCATCAAATTTATTTAAATAAAATTCTATTAATACATTAATATCTTGTTTTGATAATTTTGTTTTATCTAAATTAATTAATATTAAACTTAAAAATGATATACTTTTACTTCGAATTAAATCAGTTTCTGATGTTAAAAATGGTCCTGAATGAGTTATAAATTGTAATAAAGTTAATTCATCATTAGTAATTAATTTAGTTACTTCATTTATATAATTACTAGCTAATTGTTCATTATCATTATCTTCTTTATTTTCTCCAAGTGATATAAATTGATTAATTAATATTGGAATATTATGTTCAGACATATTTGTCTTGTTGATAAGAAATTGAAGAACTAAGAAAAAAATTTTTTTTTTTTCATTACTAAGAAACAGAAGAAAAATGAAAAATTTGGTACTATCATCAATTTGATAATAGTGCAACCAAATCTATTAATCTACAATATATAAATAATAAACTGGTAATCTCATTTTGAAAATAGATTCTTAGATTTTAAATTTACAGAGAAGTAAATAATAAATCATGAAGATGAAAAACTATACAACCCTAAGAATATTTGGAATAATTTATCCGGTCGTCAATATGTGTAAAATGTTGCAAAAAAAAAAAAAATAGATTTTTCAATAACAATCATTTAATAAGGAAAATGATTTCAAACGTTATATGTTTATTCCTATAATGGAATAATGATAAGAATGACGATGATCAATTAAAACAAAACAAGTCATTTTCTAAATAAATAGAAAAATAGAACATGTGAATTTGGGGCGGGTATGGACAGAAGGATGGTGTCATAAATAGTTCAGTTAGCGCCCCCAAGTTGGTCGCGAGAGTGGCGAAAACTATGAATACCACCACCACAAATCAAATTTTGCCCTACGCTGATCCGTACAAAATTGTTTTTTCAGAACGACAACATAAAATTGCCAGATCCAACCAACATACAATCCAAAATTTCCAAAATGGTCAAATTATTCATAGTCATTAAAATATGTTTTATCTTACGAGATTAAAATTTAGAATTTAAAACATATTTTATTTATATATTTAAGACGATTCACTTTATTTGAAAGACGATGATAAAATCTTGATCTAAAGTAACAGGACATTAAAACAATAATATAATAAATAAGAAGAGTAACGTAAAATATACGTTTTACTTATTATTTACTATTTATTATTATATTTGTATGTTTCAAATTATAATCATCGAGGTATGTTGATGATTCTTGTGATGTAAGTTATATTGTTATTGTTGTTATTGTTGTTGTTATTGTACTAAGGTTGCATTGACTACTATATAAGTATAAGTATAACTATAACTATAATTATAAGTATAACCCCTTTTTGCAAAACACCAAAAAAATAAAAATAAGATTTGAATCTAATTTTTTCTTTTCAACTTTATTACTGCTTATACTCCCAAAGGGCGTAACTCTAGGAGAGACAGGAGAGAGAGACAGAGAGAGATATGTAGATACAAAGTTGTTGTGGAATTGTATCACCACCACACATAAACAACGTCTTCTTCCTCTTCCTCTTCTTCTTCTTCTTCTTTGTCGTCTTATATTTATGTAAACATTAATTTAAATTAGTTTTGGTGTTTGTTTCATATTGGTTGTCAAGTCAGTAAGAAAGTTTGTTCAATTGTTAAAGGTTAATTGAAAAATAACGAGAAAAAATTTTTTATTTTTTCGCTAACTAAAAATTTTTATGAAAATCTTAAAATAAAAAAAAAGGAGTTTTTTTTGACAACCCCAAATATCTAAAAGTATACACACATCATACACACATTACACACCATCAACACCAAACACACCCACCCACCACTATTAACTCATCAACTGCACTCCCAACCCCATCCCATCATCTTAGGCACTGATAAATAGAAGAACTATTTTTCATATTTTTTTTTTGTTTGTTTTTCTATTCATCTTTTTTTTTATTATTATTTTGTTTGATTTGAATTAATTATATGATCTAATTAGATCTATTAATCAAATATGATTGAAATACCCGATTTAGATAATTTATCTAAATTATCTATAAATATACCACCACGACTTTCTAATGAGATAATAGATACAGAAGATCAAGATCAAGATCAAGATCAAATAGAATCAAATCATCATCATCAATTATATTATCAACAAGAAGATGATGAGTTACAACATGAAGTACATGATGTACACGAAGAAAGTGTAACAAGAGTTATAGATTATAATGATCATCCTCAAATACAAATCCAAGATCAAAATAATGGAATTCATCAACTTCATCAAAACGAAGATTACCAACAATATTTACAACAACAACAATCAGACATTATTATCAACAAAGGCATGCATCAACTAGATCAACTATCACCACAACTACAACATCAACAAATAGTCAACCCAAACATTCAAATGAATCATGATCAGTCAAATGATACCTATAATGAACAAAATACGATTGATCATGAACCAGATATGATTGAAACATCTATTGAAGGGTTAGATTATGAAAATAATGATAGTAATAATAATCTTCAACAAGATATACAATTAAACAATATAGTACTTGAACAAGATGGTCAAATCAATGGTAATCTTGTTGATCAAGGTGATATTATACGTCAACAACAAATTAATTATAATCAAGAAAAATTATATAATATAAATTTTAATGATTCAAGTTCAACACCAACCGGATTATCATTTATTCCAAATGTAGAAGAACATACTACTACATTTAAATTACAACAACCACCATTTGCTCAAAATCAACAAGCTTCCTTCAATAATATACAGCAGAATATGGAACAACAACTACAACAACAGCAACAAGAAGAAGAAGCCGAAGAAGCAAATGATCAAGTTGGTCAATTACTAGAAACTCCATTAGTTTTATCAGGTCATTCATACGATAGTAATCAAAATTTATCAATAGCACAACAATTAGCTTCACCAATGTCAGTCATGCAAATACATGATCATACTGAACCTTCTCCACAATTACCACCACCTTTGTCGTCAGTTTCTTTGCAAAAATTAACTTTGAATAATGGTGAAGAATTTGGTTCAATACGAAGAGGTTTAGCAACAGATTCAAAAACTCCAGTTGAATATACTTTACATATAGTTTTTACACAATTTGTTCGTCATGCAGAAAGAAAATTAAATCAATTTTTAGATTATCCTGGACAACAAGAACCACCAATTTTAGAAATTTTTCAAGAAGGTAAAGATCCATCTTTTGATAAAATTTTAAGTGAATTAGGTTATATTGCAAGAAGAAAACCAAAACCAGTTATAGATACTATTATGTTTTGGAGAAAATCAAAAGGTGAAGTTGCTGCTTTAGCTGCATTAGAAGTTGAAAGAGCTATAGGAATAGCTAAAACGAATTTATTAAAAGTTTCAAATGATGGTCCTAAAAATAATGTACCTGCATCGGCTGTTACTCCTTCAAAACCAGGTATTGTTAAAAATGGAAATTCAGCTACTAGATCCAAAAGAAGTTTAAGTTTAATGAGAAGTAGAAGTTTATCAAGAATGACTCATCGTAGAAATCAATCACTTCAAAGTTCAACAAATCTGGATGAAAATAATAGTTTAAATAGTGGACAAGTTAATGAAGAATTTGTAAGGCAAAAACAATTTTATGATTTTAAAATTACTAATTCAAGACAAACAGCTATTCATGCTGATACTAAATCAATTGCATCAATTTATATTTTATGTCGAGTACTTATTGAAATTGTTAAACAAGCATCAAATGAAGCAATGGGTGAAGATCTTGGTGATAAATTAGAAGAAATTGTTTATACTCAATTGAAAACTACTGATCCAACTAGTACTACTCAATCAAATATTAGAGCAGCCAATTGGAATTTATTTGCTCAATTATTAGGATTTATGTCAAAACAAAGATTTATTAGTGTTAGTGATCGATTTATATCTGATATTGAAAAAATTCCTCAACAAATTAATCAAGATGATGAACCAAAATTATATTTATTAATTAATGGTATGAGATATTTAAAATTAACTCATTATCCAATTGATGATTTTGAAGAAAGTGCAGAATTTATTCAATCATTAGCTAAATTTTTTGATTTATCAACTAATGAAATGTTATTATATGGATATTGTGATGCATTAAATTCATTGATTTTACCTTTAGCTAAAAGTTTAACAGCAGAAGTTAATTATCCTACCTGGGTTGAAGGTATTGAAAAAATATATTATAAAGCTTATAAATTATGGAGACATCTGACATCAACTTTATCAGCACCATCTTCAATGTCAGCAAAATTGCCATTATTTGATAATAATCAAATTTTAAATGCACAAATATCTAGTGGTTGGTCTTATTCATTAACTTTGATGACTGCAGCTTTATCTGTATCAAGAAAAGAATTATTTTCTGAAAATTGGTTTGAAGTTATTCAAGAAAATAATTTTAAATTAAAACCTAAAATTGATGATAATGAAAAAGCTATTTATATCCTTTGTATTTCTAGATTAATTTGGGTTTATCTTAATAGATTACCTGATACTTTAAATAATACTATAAAAAGATTAGATGCTTTATTTCAATTATTATTTTTCAATAGTAACTTTCTTAACAATAAGAAGAATCAATGGATTACTAATAACATTGATTTAGTCGATTCATTAGTTGAATTAATTACTATAATTGGATATAATCATTTAAATTATGTTTTAGAACATGTTTTATTAAAATTATTACAAATAAGTTTTAATGGAACATCTTTAGAAAATTTATATTCTGAAAAATTAATCATTGTTATCAGAAGTTATATATCAATTATTAAATATTATGAATTACGTGAAAAACCAATTTTCCCAATTGATGATTATCAAAATTTTTTAAATAAAAGATTTGAAGCTAAAAGATTAACATTAAGAGATTTTGCTTTTAATTCCAAAAATAGTACTAATGTTATAGCTCATGAAGAAATTTGTCGTTCTTTAGGTGGATTATTAAAAGTTTTGGATAGTAATTATGGATCAAATATTAATGGTGAAAATATACTGAATTCAACTGTTACATCAGCAAAATCCCAATCTTCATTTGGATTTCATTTTAATTATGATTCAACTACTCCTGCGACAAAAGATTTACATATTGAATTATTTACCAATTTAATCGATTCAATACCATTAATTATGGTTCCATTAAATACTGGTGAATCACAAACATTGTGTGGAATACCATTTAAACAAATTATTGAACTTTTAACTAGAAATGCAGTACATTCGGATTCAAGAGTTTCAAATGCTTCAATTAATGCATTAAAAAAGATAGCTACAAGAACTAATCCAACTACTTTATTAACAATATATTCTAAATTAGCTTTCCAATTGGCTGAAAAAACTGGTCCTTCATATGATTCAACTTATTTAAATTCAGAACAATTTTTAAAATTACAAAAATTATATACTGAATTATTAAGTTGTTGGTTAAAACTGTTACAAGTTTTAAAAGAAATTAAAAATAGAAGTATTGGAACAGCAACAGAATCATCAACAGTAGATAGTGTTGATTATTTACCAGAACAATTATTATTTGCTAATGCGAATAGACGTCATCATGATGGTTTAAAAGATTTATATTTAATAAATGATAAAAATATTGATTTAACAAATAATAATACTGAAGTTGATAAATTATTTTGGAAACCAATAGATGAATTAGAATGGAAATCTATTATTACAGCTGTTGAAGGTATAGAAGGTATTGGATTGTTTTTTCTTTGTTCACAAGATCCAAAATCAAGATATTATGGTATAACTATATTGAAATCAGTTGAACAATTTGATCAAGTAATATATGATATAACTAATGAATCACAAATTAATCCAAAGAAACAACATACCAGAAATTCATCTAAATTTGCAGCTGATGTTGGTACTAGATTAATATATGTTTTAGAAGATATTGATTTTGTTGAATTAATTACTCCATATAAAAAAGAATTAACTTTACCTGAACGTACAAGATTAACTAAATTAAAAAATAAGAAAAATATGTTATTAAGATTAGCTGAATCTGAACAAGGTATAGATTCAAAAATTTGGTTTAGATTATATCCAAGAGTTTTAGAAATATTTTTCGAAAGATGTCCAATGCCAGTTGCAGTATGTCGTGATATTGTTTGTGTTAGTTTAGTTCAAATGCATGAAATTGTAAGTGAATATTCAGAAAAGGATAAATCTTTTACAAGTTCACTTTTTTCATCATCAAAGAATTCAATTTCAAATACTATTGTACCACCAGAAATTTTAATTAATCAATGGAAAATATATTTAATTTTTGTTTGTACTTCATTAACTACAACTGGTGAACAAAAAATTTCATTTCCAAGTCAACCAACTCATGGACGTAAGAAATCAGTACCAATATTTATTCAACATCAAAAAATTACAAGTGCAAAATCAGTATTTAGAATGGTTTTACCTTTATTAAATTCACCACAATTAAGAGTTCGAGAAGCAGTAATTTTTGGATTGAGTCATATCAATATCAATATTTTTAAAACATTTTTAGAAAATGTACCTTTAGTTATTAATGAATGGAATTCTGATTTAAATTCAAGAGTTAATGGTGATGATAGATATAGAATAGAAGTTGTTCATATCTTAATGAATTTAACTGAAAAGTTTAAATCACATGTAATGATTTATAATGATGATACAATTGTAGCAAATTTAGTTACAATTGTTAAAAATGTTAAATCTTTTTTAACAATACCTGAAGTTCAAACAGATATTGATTTCCAAAGATTACGTCTTTATTTTAGTGGATTTTTAGAAAATGTTTATGTTTGCTTGCAGGACAAGTCAGATGTTGATAAATGGATTCCATTTGAAGCAAGAATGTCTTGTTTTAATTATTTGAAAGAATGGTGTGGATATGGTGATTCACATGTCATAACTGATGATAGATATAATGTAATAGTTAAAAAATTAACTCAACTGCAAAAAGATGTTGCTCCAGCTATTGCTTTATTAGATATAGAAAGGAAAAAATTAGATTTATCAGCATTAAGTTGTATGGCAGTATTATGTTCAGGACAAATTGTACAAAATTTAGAAATTCCTGGCAATTTGGCAGTTGTTTCTTTTGATATTCCAGGTTTAATGAATTGGATTCATGCTTTATTAAATACTGATCTGGAAAAAATTCAAGAAATTGGTAATTTAGCTTTAAAAAATTTATTAAGTAAAAATTTTGGTAATCAAGAAATTAGAAATTCAGTTATAAGAGAATGTTATAATTCAGTTAAAATAAATAAAAATTATTTTACAATTTTTGCTCAAGCTTATATGGATAATGATTTAAATGATTTAGTACCTGAAGAAATTTTTTGTTTAGCTGGATTTTTATGTGGTAATTCTAATTGGGATATTAGATCAGCTGCAATTAATTTAATAAAATTTTTAGAGAAAAAATTTTTAGGTACTTGTACTTTAGAAAGATTTACAGAATCAATATGTAGTAAAAGTCCTGTTGTTTATAAAAAAGCATTATATGATATGTCAGCAGAGGGACAAACAAGATATCCAGAAAAATCATTTATTAAATTTAGTTATTTAACTAGATTTTTTAATTTAGTTGATGATAATGTGAAAAGAGATATAGTTGTTTTATTATTACCAATTACTAGTAATCTTATATTAAATTATAAAATTGGTGAAGATAATAAGAAAACTAAAGAATTAGATTATCCTTCATTAATGGTTATACATAATATGATAGAAATTACTATTAAATTCAATGATACTATTTCAACCGAAGTACAAGCATTATGGAATTCATTAGCTGGTAATCCACAAAATTTTGATAAAATTTTTGAATATTTATTTAAAATTTGTCTTGAAAAAAGAAATCCTTCATTTGTTCAAATTTGTAGACAAATTATTAATTATTTAACATTTTCAAGACCTGATCCATTGTATGTTATTGAAAAATTAATTGATAATTTACAACCTAAATTGATGGTTCCACCTCAAATAAATACGGTATCTACTTCACCAACTTATCAAGAAACTTTTGAAGAAGAAACTTATGAAAATTATTATATGGCTGATTTAAATCAAGTTATTCCACCAAATGAAAAGGATTCAGCATTTTCTTTAGGTCAATTATCAATGGTATTTTTAGCTGATTTATTAACTGAAAAATTAGATATTATGGTTGAAAAATTACCTTTGTTATTACATATTGTATTTTCATTATTAGATCATTATTTATTAATTGTTCAAGAACAAGCTGGTACTTTGTTAATTCATATTGTACGTGCATTAAGTACAAGTAATCCAAAAGCTGATGAAATAATTGGATTATTAAGAACTAAAGATCATATTAAACATTTATGGATATATGATGATTTAAATACTGATAAAAAAGGTGCAAGAACACCTAAAAATATGGATTCATTAGTTCGAAATATAGTTAAACTTTTTTCAAATATTGCACCAAATATTCAAGATGATTGGAGTAGAGTTGCATTAAATTGGGCAACTACTTGTGCTGTTAGACATATTGCATGTAGATCATTTCAAATTTTTAGATCATTATTATCATTTTTAGATCAAGGAATGTTAAAAGATATGTTACATAGATTATCAAACACCATATCTGATGAAACTATTGATATTCAAGGTTTTGCTATGCAAATCTTAATGACATTAAATGCGATCACTGCAGAATTGGATAGTGAAAAATTAATTGATTTCCCTCAATTATTTTGGTCAAGTGTTGCTTGTTTAAGTACTATACATGAACAAGAATTTATTGAAGTTTTATCCACTATGAATAAATTTGTATCAAAGATTGATTTAGATGCAGCAGATACTGTTGCATGTTTAATATCAACATTTCCTCCAAAATGGGAAGGTAAATTTGAAGGTTTACAACAAATTGTAATGGTTGGTTTAAGATCTTCAACTTCATGGGATCCATCTTTAAAATTTTTGGATAAATTAATTACTTTAAATGATTCTCAAATTATAGGTATGGGTGATTCAAGAATTATGACTGCTTTATTAGCTAATTTGCCTCGATTTTTAAGATCATTTGACGATCCAAATATGGAAATTCATGATACTGCACTTGGTATTGCTAAATTAGCAGAAAATACTAATAAGACATCATTATCAAAAATTTTAGTTTCATTAGCTAAAGATAAATTTAGATCGAAAAGAGATTTTCTTGTACAAACTATACAAACAATTGAAAAAGATTTTTTTCCACAATATGAAGCTCAAACTTTAGTTTTATTATTAGGTTTATTATCAAATAAAATATCTTGGGTTAAAATAGAAACTATGCAAATTTTAAAATTAATTTTCCCAATGGTTGATTTACAAAAAGATGAATTTTTGGGTGTTGGAGCTGATTTAATTTCTCCATTATTAAGATTATTATTAACTGAATATGCAGATCCTGCATTGGAAGTATTGGATGAAACAGTAACAATCTCGGGATCTCAATTAGATAGAGATGTATTAAGAATGAGTTTAGGTAATACATCAATGAAGAAAGAATATGAAAATACAGCAACATTATTTGGTATACCAGATGAAAGTGGTTGGTCAATACCAATGCCAGCTGTTACTCTGGCAAGTACTAGAAATAATGTTCATGCAGTTTTTTCAACTTGTACAGTTACAACCGTAATTGATGAAAATGAAGAAAATGATGATAATAAAGAAGAAATTAAATTTCATATGGAAGATTATTATGCACCAGCTACTTCTGGACCAGATTATGCAGATGCAGTTTCAGTTAGTGTTGAAGAACCAGAAGCTTCATTAAGTAATGTTTGGGCAGCATTAGATGATTTTGATTCATTTTTTACAAAAGATGCCGAAGGAAATGGTGTTATGGTTCCATCTCATATGATTTTACAAAATCAATTACATAGTAGTAATGCAAATAATCCAAATTTCCATGGACATAGTGCATCTGTTGATACAAGATATAGTAATTCAAGTGATCAACTGACACCAATGGATTCTGTTCCTCATATTTATGATAAAAAAGTTTCAGTTATTTTAAATAGAAGTTTAGCAAGAACCCAATCAAATACTTCATTTAAAACTAATTTAGCTGATTCTATTGGTGGAGGCCAAGCTCCTTATAATTCTGCTCATCCAACAATTAAGAGATCATATATTCCTTTTAGAAAAAGTTCTCAAAAATTGAATAATGATTTAAATACTCCAATTATGCAATTATCACCAGGTTTTGAAAATGCTGGATCTATTGAACCAATGATTCATACACCATCAACAATAACCAAAACCCCATTAGCTGCTACACCAGGTTCATATTCGCAAGCAACTATTACAAGTCCAAGTCAAGATTCTAGTAATACAAGTACAATTGAAAATATGACAAGATTTGAAGGGTTATTAGGAGGTAAAAAAAGATCAAAAAAATCAATTAATGCTAAAAATTCTCCAAATAGTTCAACTGCAAGTATTTCACCAGATGCTCATACTACATTTAGAAATTCCCATACATCATCAATACCATCACCAATGAGTAGTAGTAATATAATTAGTACAAATTCTAATAATTCACCAATTCAATCTGCCGCTACAAGTACTCCAAATAAGGATTATAAAAAAAGAGGATCACAAAAGTTTAGGTCAATAGATCGATAGAAAACAAATTTCATGATTATAAATGTTTTCGTATAATTATAATTTATAGATAATTAATTTGCACCTTTCTCTTTTTTCGTTTCTTTTTTTCTCTATTGTTGCTTTCATTCACACTACATCAAAAAATTTAGTAGGATGAATTTAAAAAAAAAAAAATAAAAAAATAAAAAAAAATTTTTCAATCAAGATCAAAATAAGAGTTGTAATTAATTAATCATGCCACCAAAGAAGAAACAACCACAACCATCAGATAAAAATAAAGCAAAAGCTAAAGCTAAATCAGCTGATGATAAAACTTTTGGTTTAAAAAATAAAAATAAATCTAAAAAAGTTCAACAACATATTTCACAAATTAAAGCAGGTGTAGATGGAGGTTTAGCTAAAAAGAAAGAAGCAGAAGCTAAACGTAAAGCAGAAGAAAAGAAAGCTTCAGAAGAAGCTAAAAAGGAAGCTGCTCAATTAATGGGTATTCAACAGCAAAAAGTACCATTTGGAGTTGATCCAAAATCTATATTATGTGAATTTTTTAAACAAGGTGTTTGTACAAAAGGAAATAAATGTAAATTTAGTCATGATCCAAATATTGGTAGAAAAGATGCTAAAAAAGATTTATATACTGATGCAAGAGAAGAAAAGGAAGAAGATACTATGGATAACTGGGATGAAGAAAAATTACGTAAAGTTATTTTATCAAAACATGGTAATCCAAAAACAACTACTGATATAGTATGTAAATTTTTCATTGAAGCTGTTGAAAATGGTAAATATGGTTGGTTTTGGGTATGTCCGAATGGAGGTAATGAATGTAAATATAAACATTCTTTACCACCTGGATTTGTATTAAAAACAAAAGAACAAAAGAAATTAGAAAAACTAGCGGCTGAAAATGAACCAAAAATAACTTTAGAAGAATTTTTAGAATTGGAAAGAAGTAAATTAGATAAAAGTACTTTTACTCCAATTACTGCTGAATCATTTAAAAAATGGAAATTAGAACAATTATCAAAAAAAGATTTACAAAGAAAAGAAGATGAAAAGAAATCAGGTAAAAAAATATTAACTGGTAGAGAAATTATATTGGAAAAATTTGCAAATAAATATTATACTGAAGAAGATGATGGTGAAGAATCTTGGGATTTATCACAATTTAAAACTAATTTACCTGATGATACTGATGAAAATGTTAAAGATTATGGTGATGGTTCAAATGCTCAAGAATTTTATCAACAAGAAGATGATAAACCACTAGAGTCACCAATTACAGCTTAAAAATATAGAGAATTATTTATATCTAATTAATACATATTTTTTTTTTTTTATTTTGCATTATTTACAAGATTGTTTTTTTATTTATCACTATTTCTTACATAATTCATCTAATTCAATATGACTATCATAAAAAAATTTCTCATCGTCATCCATAAATATGTTAATTTTAGTATTTGTATTCTTCAATTGATTTAGAGCAATAATTGTTCTTTTAATCCATTCAGCACCTTTTTTATCTCTTTCTTCCAATTCTATAAAAGCAGGGGTATTAGTTATATCATCACCATAATTATCTGATTGATTTGAATTTGGTGTGAAATCTGTTTTTGTACGTCTTGGAGGTAATGGTGGTAATTCATCATTATCATCTATTGTACCACCATCTGATCCTATATTTGATGATGTTGGTGGATGTGGAGGTGTTGTATTTGGAGTTCTCAAAGCTTGAAATTGTTGTCTTAAATCGGTAGTTGAACTTGCTTTTGGTCTTTCAGGTAAAGGAGGTTTTCTAGTTAAATTATTACCTCTTAAACTAGACGGTTTTCTAGGTACCATAGGAGCCATTTTTTTCTTAATTGGTTCATCAGATAAATCAATTAAATCTTCAAGATCTTTATCTAGTTCTTCTTTTGATTTTTCAATAATAGGTTCTTCTTGTTTTGGTATATTTTGATGAATATTTGGTATAGCTTTTCTTTTCTTAGTAATTAAATTAACAACTTCTTTATAAATTCTTAAATCATCTTCATCAGAAAATGAATCTTCAACATATCTTATATTTATTGATATTATTTGATTTGGATATGTTTTAGCTAATTCAACATATGCTTCTAAATCACCTTCACCTGAATCTCCAACACATATAAATTTTTTATTTGGGAAATTTTTCAAAATTTTATGTAAATTATCTCTTTTTCTTTGTGATGAAGTTTGCATATATAAAGAAAATATCATATTACCAGTGTATCTTTTTAAATGAATTGACCCTTTTGGTAAATTAACTAAATCCAAATAATCTTCTATACTTTTAAATAATTGCCAAGGACTATTTGATACATAAAAGAAATCAAGTTCTTGATTTTCATAAATTTTTGCATACCATTCAACAACACTCGGTATACTCCACAGACTTATATCATTAATTAATAAATTTCGAATTAATAATTTTTTATCACCTATAACTCCAGTTAATTTAACTGTATCATCAATATCACTTATAATTCCAATACCTTCATCTTTATAAATTAATAAATTTTCTTTAGTAACTACAGCTTCTTCACAAACTACTGAAGTAGCATGAATATAATTAGGTTTATAAGGAACTTCAATACAAGTTTCAAAATATCCATAACCATCAGTTATAATATTTTGAGATACTATATCTTGAATTCTTTCTTGAGCCCCAATAGTTATTTTTATTTCAGTATTAGCAATTGATTTAGCCATAAAATCAGCCATTCTATCTTTCATTGTTTGATCAGGATTATTTCCAGTTGTTGGTGATGCCGTTATAGAAGATATATTACTATCAATTGATAATATTGACTCGGTATCAGAAGAAGTTCTTGATGAAGAAGAACTATTTGGATTGAAAGTTTCTTGTTGTAATCTAGGATCATTTTCAATAACTGATGGTGATTGATTTATATTTGATTCACTTTGTTTTATATATTGTCGAAGTATCGCTATTACAGCTCTATTCTTTCTGGTCTCTATTCCTGGCGCATATACCCAACCAGCAACATTGACATAATATTTATTATCTTTAATTGTTGTATAAGTAGGAAATAATCGTATTTGAGTACCTTGTGGTAAAATTAATCTATTTTGATCATCATATATATCTGGATTTGTAAAAGCTTTAGAAGCACCTGCGGCTAATGAACTCACTGAACCAGTTATTTTTGGCATATAAGTATCTCTTGTATTTCTCGCCAATCCTAATAGTCGTTGTCTTCTACTTAATGGAAATCCATATTCTGATCCATTAGAATTATTATTGTTATTATTATCATTTGTGTTATAATCCATTTTAAATAATTTTCTTTTTCTTTTTGGGATGTTTTGATTATATTTACTTAATTTACTTAATGCTTTATAATCTCTATAAGTATCAATTAAAAATCTTAATTTTGATGGTTTTTTAATTCTTTTAGGTATTTGATGAAATGAAAATACTCGTTTATAAAACCCAGAAGCGAGTTTTAAAAAAAAATGTTTACCACCACCACTCAACTTGAAGGAATTTTATTTGTTTTGAATTTTAAGCTTTTTTATATTTAAAGTAAATTCAAAGAAAAGAAAATGACTTGGTAGATAATTAATGGAAATTATAATATGATGCACAAAATCTAAAATAAATTCTTAAAGTTAATTGATTGATTGATGAATGAATGATACCTCAATGTTCAATTGTTCCAATTGTCAATCCCTAATAGAATATCCGTTGATTTGTTAATGTATAAAGATGTAAAAAAAAGTGGATTTAAATTTAAAATTAAATTTGATTTTTGATAATTGGAATCTAAGAACAAATCAGAACAATAAAAAATAAGAGAGAGAAATCAATGACTCAAAATTTCAATGTCACAAAAAATAATTCTTGACATTCTATTTCCCACATTATTAATTTTTTACTGTTTTTTCCCCTATAAGTTTATTATCGGAAAAACAGATCAACATTTCAAAATAAATTTATCAATATCAATATCAATTTTTTGAACATCCAATAATTATCCAATATTATGCCACACGAAGAATTATCAATAGGTAATGAATTAAAAGATTCATTTAAACCAACATCAAATTGGATTAATAATAATATTAATTGGCTTGGAGATATCGATGAATTTTATAAAGAACGAGCAATAATAGAAAAAGAATATTCAACAAGACTAAAAGATTTAGTTAAACGAAGTTTTGATAAAAAAGCTAAAATATCAAGTAATTTATCAGTTGGTGATGAACCTCAAATAACTCCAGGTTCATTAGAAAATGCTTCATTAGTTTTATGGAATGAATTATTAAATCAAACAGAATTAATTGCAGAAGAAAAATTACAATTATCAAAGGAATTTACGAGTAAAATTGGTGAAAATTTAATTAATTTAAAAACTAAATGTGAAAGAGTTAATAGACAAATTACTTTAATTAATGATTATTTAAGTAATGAAAAAAAATTAATTGAAGATGAAGTTAATAAATCTAAAAAAACTTATGATAATTTATGTCAATCAACAGAAAATGCAAGAGAAAAGAATGAAAAATCACCAAGTGATAAACATCAAAGAAGATTTTCAGAAAAAGAAATTGAAATGAATAAAGGTAAAAATGATTATTTAATTAAAATTAATATAGCAAATCGTTTAAAAGATAAATATTATTATCAAGATTGTCCAGAAATTTTAGATTATTATCAAGAATTAAATGAAAATAAAACTTTATTATTAAATAAAATTTTAAAAAATGCTTCAATTATAGAACGTAATTCAATGGATAGAATTAAAGAAAAATTATTTGCAATTGATAAAATTATTGATCAAAATGATTCAAAATTAGATATATCAATGTTTATTAAACATAATGTTGTTGATTGGAAAGAACCAAAAGATTTTTATTTTATACCATGTTCAATATGGCATGATGATGAAAGTTTAATTATTAAAGAACCTGAATTAACTGATTTAAAAAGAAGATTAGCTATAGCATCTAATGAATATACAAAATATGAAACAAATTCATTAGAAATTAAACAACAATTGGAAGAATCAACAGTTTCAAGAAAAAAAGAATTGGAAAATATTACATTAAAATTTGATACAGGATTAATTTCATCTTTATCAATATTAGAAAAATTTATGAAAGAAGATACAAATAGAGTTAAAAATGAAGTTGAAATTGAAGTTATTCAAAATTTTGCTGGTGATGAAGATTTAAATTATGTTGCACCAATAAAAGAAAAAAAATCAAAATTTGGTTTATTTAAAAGTAAAAAATCATCATCAATAATTGAACCAACATCAACTGATTTACAAAGTTTACATACTGTTAAAACAAGTAATTCATTAGGTAGTGGAATTTTTAATCTTCGAAGAAATAAAAGTATTGCATCATCTCATAGTAATGGTACAACAAATAATAATTTTGGTGGTAGAGCTTTATATGAATATGTATCTACAGGAAATGATGAAACAAGTATATCAGCAGGTGAAAATTTCACAATAATCGAACAAGATGATGGATCAGGTTGGACTTTAATTAATGGATCAAATGGTCAAGGTTTAGTACCTACATCATATATAGAAATAACTTCACGTCCAACAACAACAACTGCTGAACATGATTCTACTACTACACCAAAAAAGAAAGGTCCAAGTGTTGCACCAAGACGTGGAGCTAAAAGAGTACAATATTTAGAAGCTATATATGATTATCAAGCTGATGGAGATGATGAATTAAGTATTCATGTTGGTGATAGAATTGTATTAATTCAAGATGATACTGAAGGAAGTGGATGGACAGAAGGTGAATTAGATGGAGAAAAAGGGATGTTTCCAACTAGTTATGTTAAAAAAGTTTAGTTTTGATTTTAGAAATATATATAAAAATTGTATTATTTTAAAAAAATAACTTTTTTTTTTTTTTTTGCAACTTGAGAAAAAGAAAATACGCTCTAAGAAATAGAGTTCTACATTTTAAATTATTTTAATATTAACCGTAATGATATATATATTATCTTTTTTTAAGGATGTTATGAAAACTATTAAAAAATAACTAATTTACATAAAGACAAAAAAAGAATTTTATTATTATTCAAAAAAAAAATTAAAGTAAAAGAAAAAGAATTAAAACCATACATCCTTAAAAAAATAATCTTAAACCTTTTTCAAATTCCCATTTTTTTTTTTATTTTATTTTATTTGACCTCTTTCTTATTTTTCATACTAATTTATTTTATTTTGGAATTAACTTAATGAGTTTCAGTTGGAATTTCAAAAACAACTTGTTTACCAGTTAATTTTGAATATAATTGTTGGAAAGAATCTAATTTATAATCAACAGCAGTTGAATCTTTTGAATCTAATAAAACTTTTTGAATTTTATTACCACCAACTAAATATCTAACTCTTTTACCAACAATTTCAGTTGGGAAGACTAAATCTTCTAAAATTTTATCATGAACAGCAGTTAAAGTTCTTGATCTTGGTCTTTTTTGTTGTTTTCTTGCTTTTCTTGAAGGTTTTGGTAAAATTCTTCTTTCAGCTAAAAATACAACATGTCTATCTGGAAATTTTTTTTCCAATTCTCTAGTTAATCTAGTTTGAACTTTTCTATATTGTTGTAATGATGGTGGTGGAACAAAGACAGCTAAAGCTTTTTTACCTCCATTAACATCAATTTCTTTAATTGATTTAAATTGTAATGCTCTTAAATCAGCTTTTAAATCAGCTTGAGTTTCTAAATCAATAAAAGCTTGAGCAACTTTTAATTCTAATTCAGTTGGATTTTCTGATAAAATCTTGTTTGACATATTCAATTAAATTAGTTATTATATGTATATGTGAAAATTTGAATAATAAATTCTTTTTATTATAAAAAAAGTTAACTGTTTTTCTCACTTTGAAATTTGATAAATTTTCACTATGAAAATTTGGTTTTTTTTACAGGTTGAGAATATTCGAGCTAAACTGTAAAACTCTCTCTCTTACTATGATTACCTACTAATTATGCGCACTAGAATTTTGTGTGTGTAAAAAAAAATTTAGGGGAGACGAGAAAAAATATTTGAAAGTTAATGTATGTGATACTGTATATTGTATAGTCAGGTGATAACCACGTGTGTTAGGGTTGTAGACCATCCCGTATTTCGAGGATTTGGATTATATAATAAATTATATAAGATATTTTTTTAGAATTATTGCATAGTTAAATAATACACGTAAATTGTGAATGGATGAATGAGGGAGGTGTCTAATATCCGGAGAAACAGGAAAATTAATTAGTATCAACGTTTTTATTACATATTTGTGATATATATTAAGATTTATATTTCTTTTTTCAAAATTTATTAATTTTTTTTATTTATTTTATGTTAAAGAAATATCTTTTTCATAAACAACCTTTATTTAATAGATATCTATCATCATCATCAATTATTAATATGTCATCAGTTGAATCAGCTAAAAAACTTGCTGCTTTTAGAGCAGTTGATGAAAATTTCCCAGAAAATGCAAAAGTTATTGGTATAGGATCAGGATCAACAGTTATATATGTAGCAGAAAGAATTGGTCAATTACCAAATAAATCATCATTTATTTGTATTCCAACAGGTTTTCAATCAAAACAATTAATTATTGATAATGGTTTAACATTAGGAACTATTGAACAATATCCAGATTTAGATATTGCATTTGATGGAGCAGATGAAGTTGATCCAAAATTAAATTTAATTAAAGGTGGTGGAGCATGTTTATTTCAAGAAAAATTAGTTGCATCAAATTCAAAAAAATTTATAGTTGTTGCAGATTATAGAAAAGAATCAAAAAATTTAGGTGAAAATTGGCATCAAGGTATTCCAATTGAAATTGTACCAAATTCTTATACAACAATTATAAGAGAATTAAAAAAATTAGGTGCTAAATCAATTAATTTAAGATCTGGTGGTAAATCAAAAGCTGGTCCAATTATAACTGATAATAATAATTTTTTATTAGATGCTGATTTTGGTATTGTTGAAAATCCTGAAAAATTACATCAAGATATTAAATTATTAGTTGGTGTTGTTGATACTGGTATCTTTGTTAATATGGCTAGTAAAGCTTATTTTGGGGAAGAATCTGGTGATGTTACTATTTGGGAAACAAAATAAATGGAAAGAAATGAATGAATGAAAATTGAAATGAATATGAAATATGAATATGTAAGTTTTTAAATAAGAAAATAAAATAAAGAATAGACGTTAAAAATTATCTTAAATCTAAACGTATTAATTAGTTATAATATTAAAGCTAAACAAGAATTGAAATATATACCTTATATAAATGCAAAAAAAATTTAGAAACAAAAAGAAAAAAAAAAAAATTAAAGTCCCTACCATATGTAAATGTAAAAATGTAAAAATTAAATCTATGATTTTTTTTTTTATTTTATTTTATTTTGTAATTTTATTTTATTTTATTTTATTTTATTTTATTTTGAATGAGAAGATATCCAATTTAAAGTTTCAACTAATCCAGTACCATCAATAGCAATAGTTGGTATAACTGACCAAGTATGATTACCAGTTAATTTATTTAATTCAAAATTTTCAATCAATTCTTTTGGTTTAACAGCATTTTCAACATCTTGTTTATTAGCTAAAACAACTAATAAACAATTTGATAATTCTTTATCACTTATAATTCTAAATAATTCTTGTTTTGATTCTTCTAATCTTTTAGTATCTGATGAATCAACAACATAAATTAATGCATTAGTACCTGTAAAATAATGTCTCCATAAAGGTCTAATTCTTTCTTGACCACCACAATCCCAAACTGCAAATGAAACATTTTTATGTTTAACTGTTTCAACGTTAAAACCTACTGTTGGTACAGTTTTTGAAGTTTTACCTAATTTTAATTTATACAATATAGTTGTTTTACCAGCATTATCTAATCCTAACATTAATATTCTCATTTCACGATTTTTAAATAATTTTGACTAAAAAGAAAAAACAAATTGTTAGTATTATTATGTTTAAAAAATAATATTTAGATCTTTCTTTGATCCCTAGGTTAAAGTTAAGGTACATACCATTAAAGCTCCCATCTTGACTAAATTTGTAATATATTCTTTTATAAATCAGGGGAAGGAAGGAATTAAGTAAATAAGTAAGTAATGAAATGTAAAGTAATTTATCAAATAGTAATATGTGAATGTGTATATGTATATATAGAACAAAGAAAAACACGAAAGTTGTCTATTTATTTATTTATTTGATTATTTTCTTAAATTATATTTTAATTTTTTTTTGGGGAACTGAACTAATTTAATTTCTTGATAATAAAAAAATAAAAACGAAAGAAAATGTAGTTGGTATTAGTGGGTATAATAGTAATATTAATATATAAATACAATGAAAATGAAAATGAAAGTGGAAATGAAAATGAATAAAGGAATGTTAAATGATGATAATAAGAAACCAAAAAAAAAAAGAGGGAATCAGAAATTAAATTAAGTGGTTATCAATTAATATATATATTTATTTACAAAAAAAACTTCAGATTTGGATTGAAAAATAAAATAAAAATTTTGTATACGGTGTGTGTATTTATTTTTTGCATAGGGTGCGCGTTGTTTTTTTTTAGTAAGGTAGTAAGTGAGTGAGTGAGTGAGTGAGTGAGTATATGTAATGTATTATGTATGAAAAATTTAATTTAATATAATTTAGTTGTTGTACTTCTTAGACGATAATTTTACAAATTTATAATAATGGAAAGTTAATTAATGTATTATACTAATACAGTATAAATATTACATTACAATATTACAATACGTATTCTTATTTACTATTGTTATTAGTCTAATTCAATGGGTTAAACGATAAAATTAAAATTAAAATTAATTTAAATCATAACCAAATCGTTTCATTTTTTAATAAACTTTAAACTACAACTTATACTATAGGATAGGAGAAACTTAAAACGGAATGTTATGAAAATTAAATCATAAATTTAAATATAAATTTTTCATTTGATCCCAAATTTATTACACAAACCTTTTTATTTGAATCCAATTATATATATTTAATAATTTAATTTATTTAAATTTAATTTATCCCATAAAGGAATGTTAATCAATTTTCTTGTAAAAGTTGTACCTTGAAACAAATCAAATCAAATTTTTATTTTATTTAAACGAGATCAAGAATGTTGCCAAAAAAAAAAAAAAAAAAAAAATCATAGACGTGTTTTAATGGAAATATGGATGATATCGATGACATTGATGATAGTGATATTGATGAGATATGAGATGTATAAACTATAATCTATGAAAATTTAGTTTAAATCTATCTATCTATATCTATATTTATATGTGTGATCCCCCAATTTGTATAATGTAATTCATTACATGGTTAGTAGAAAAAAAAAATTTTTTGTTTTGTCATTTTTGAAATGAAAATTTATTAGATAGATATTTATTATATATGTATTAATTGTAAATCCCATACTTAGTAATAATTATTTAACTATATTATCAAAAATAATATGACAAATGAAACTTAGTTGTAGTTTTAGTAATATAAATATAAATATAAATATAAATATACTGTGATAAAGAAATCTAACTAAATTATTTTATTTATATAGAAATAAAGATAGTGAATATTTTTTTTGTATAGAGAGAGCGAAAATTAAATATGACAACCGATATTAATAAATTTAATTGTAGACAACCAAAGGCAGACAATCTCTACTATCTTAATATAACTGTTTTAATATGTAATCGCGCTATTCTATTCTCAGTTGTAATAAAAAATGTCAATCTTAACTAGGTTGAACAATAAGAGTTGTAAAGACAATACGGTACTTGTAATCAATATATATAGTAATTTAGTAGATTGAAGTATATTGAAATAGAAAGAGATAGAGAGAAAACAAAATATATATATAGTTATATTCTGAAATCGTAGACTTCCTAAGATGGTAATAACCATTGATAAACTTATTCTAATAGTTGAATGTGTTAAATACTAAATATAAAAATAAATTTTCAGATATTTCACAAGATAAGAAATTTGAATGTTTTTTTAGTTTTTTCGGTGTCCAGTAATAAAACTAAATCTCTTGGTAGAAAAAGAAAAAGAAAAAGAAAAAGAAAAAGACAGAAGAAAAAATAAAATAAAATAAAATAGTAAAAAGGAAAGGAATGACTTTTTGGACATAAACAGAATATTTTACTACGACGCTACTAATTTTGGTTTCATTTGCTCGGTGATTTGTCGGGCCCACACAAAACAACTAAAACAACAAAACAAAAAGTTCTCGCTTTCGCTTTGTTTCTTGTATAAAATTTATATCTCTGCCCCACAATTTGTAGACAAGTAAAAAAGTGAAAAAGTAAAAAAAATCTATAGCTCGGTAATTCCAATTGCGATTGAAAAAAACATTAACAAAAAAAATTTGCATTACTTAAAAAATTTGAAAAACTTGTACCGAGGTGGTACCCACTACAAATTAAATATTTATCACTACCATTTTAATATTTAAAACTAAGTTTCTTTGATATTTTGTATAATAACTTAGTAATAGAATCATTCATTTCTAATTGATATGATATGATATATATATATATATTTGCCATCGATCAAATAGAAGATCATTTAACAATTAAAAATAAAGAAAGAACGATGATGTAAATATAAAAAAGATTAAAATAATAAATCCCAATAACAATAATCTTTTAACTTTTTACATCCCATGGAAAGTTTGATAAAAAAATATCATATATTATGTAATACATAATATTTTAAAAAATGGAGAAGCTTTAAATATGTATGTGTGGGTGTTTTTCTGTTATTCTCTCCATTTGAAAAAAATATTCATACATTTTAAAATGTTAGTTTTATTTCCCCATATAAAATTTCATAAGATAAAAACAATTTTATACTAAATATATAAAATCAATCAACTCTCCCCCCAAACCAACGAAAAATTTTAAATTTCCTTTTTTCTTATTCTTCTTCTTCATATATATATACTTATATTTATATTATTATATTATTATATTATATTTAATTAACTTATTATCAAGAATCTTATTATTATAAATAGTTTCATTTCATTAATATCAAATTATACAATCTAATTATATATATATTTACTTCATAATATTTCATAATGTCAGTTAAAGATCAATATTTACAAAAAAATCCAGATGATGTTGTCGTTGTTGCAGCATATAGAACTGCTTTAACCAAAGGTGGTAAAGGTGGTTTTAAAGATGTTGGATCTGATTTTATTTTAAGACAATTAACTCAAGAATTTATTAAAAAAACTGGTGTTGATCCAAAAATTATTCAAGATGCAGCAATTGGTAATGTTTTAAATGCCAGAGCTGGTGATTTTGAACATAGAGGTGCTTTATTATCTGCTGGTTTACCTTATTCAACCCCATTTATTGCTGTTAATAGACAATGTTCATCAGGTTTAATGGCTATTTCTCAAGTTGCTAATAAAATTAAAGTTGGTGAAATTGAATGTGGTATTGCTGGTGGTGTTGAATCAATGACTAAAAATTATGGTCCTCAAGCTTTAGTTAAAATTGATTCAGCTTTGGAAAATGATCCAGAATTTGAAAAAAATGCAATTCCAATGGGTATTACTAATGAAAATGTTTGTGAAAAATTTAATATAAAAAGAGATATTCAAGATGAATTTGCTGCTAAATCTTATCAAAAAGCTGAAAAAGCTCAAAAAGAAGGTAAATTTAAAGATGAAATTTTACCAATAGAAGTTTTCCAAGAAGATGAAGATGCTGATGATGATGATGAAAATGAAGATGATGATGAACCAAAAGAAAAAAAAGTTATTATTGATCAAGATGAAGGTATTAGACCAGGTGTTACAAAAGAAAAATTGGCAAAAATTAAACCAGCTTTTAAAGATGATGGTGTTTCATCAGCTGGTAATTCATCACAAGTTTCAGATGGTGCTTCATTAGTTTTATTAATGAAACGTTCATTTGCTGAAAAAAATGGTTTTAAACCAATTGCTAAATTTGTTTTATGTTCAGTTGCTGGTGTTCCACCAGAAATTATGGGTATTGGTCCAGCTGTTGCAATTCCAAAAGTTTTAAAAACTACTGGTTTAACTGTTGAAGATATTGATGTTTATGAAATTAATGAAGCATTTGCTGGTCAATGTTTATATTCCATTCAAAGTTGTGGAATTCCTGAAGAAAAAGTTAATTTGAATGGTGGTGCAATTGCTCTAGGTCATCCATTAGGTTGTACTGGTGCTAGACAATATGCTACCATTACTAGATTATTAAAACCAGGTCAATTTGGTATAACTTCTATGTGTATTGGTACTGGTATGGGTGCTGCTTCAATTATTGTTGGAGAATAAATAAATTGATTAGTTTAGTTTAACTTGCAAAAAAAAAATAAATAATAAAAGAAGAAAAATAATACATAGATTTACATGTTTATAATTTATATGTTATAATTATATATTTATTGATGAATTTTAAAAGTAAAAGTAAATTATATTTCTAAAAATTTATTTATTGACTGGGGTAATAATAATAATATTTTTGCCTTTGCCTTCGGTACAACCTTTAAACCTTTTTTTTCTCTTATTGTTTTAGCGGATAAATATATTTTTTGATAATTCCTTTTTACCAGATAAACAAATATTCAGATAAATAAATATTCTATATATTATTATATATTATTATATATTATTATATATATATATTTCTCTACTTCTTTTCTTTCTTACTTTTCTTTTTCTCCAATTTTTGTATAGTTTCAACTTTATTAATAATTCTTTCTAAACTTAATTTAACATCACCTTTTGTAAAATGATCTAAATTATAATATTTAGGAGCAATTTCAATTAACCAATCAGGTTTTATAATTGTAACAGTTCTAATATAATTTTTAGAAGTTAAAACAAATTCATTATAAATTACCCATTCACCATCTTTTGATAATACTGTTGAAGGATGAATTAAAACATCTTGATTATCTTTAATAGTTAAATAACTTTTATTACTACCTGATTTTTTTTTAGCAACTTGCATAAAAAAACCACCAATTAAAGCTTTTTTAATTTGATCCCAATATAAAGAATCTGAAATTTCTTGATATTGACTAATTAATGGTATATCATATCTTTCCATTATTCTTAATAATTGATTTCGAACATTTCTTGCTGATATTAAAGATCTATAACTTAAAAAATTATCTCTACACCATTGATGTAAACCAATTTCATTACTTTGAGGTGATATAAAAGATTCATAAACATTAATTAAAGTTAAATGATCACCATCTATATGAGCAAATTGTAATTTTGCTTCATCTGCTCTTTTTCTTGCACTTGCAGGTCTTACAAATACATTTGGTACTGATAACATTGCAACTATTGTTAAAATTTCTTCTGAACAATTAAATGCTGATGAACCAATTAACATAACTGCTAAAATTGGATCTAATGGAAATTGTGAAGCTAATCTACCTAAAGCTGTTAAATCTCCTTCATCACTTAAACATTGTAAATAATTTAATTCTTCTAAAGCTCTCATCATTGTTTCTGGTGCAGGAGGATCCATAAAATCAAAATGAACTAAATCATCAATACCTAATTTTTTTAATTCTAATACTGTTGAAGATAAATTTGATCTTAAAATTTCTGGATATGATTGTTCAATTAATTCTTTTTTAAATGCTTCTTCTGTATATAATCTAAAACATTTACCTGGTCTTGTACGACCTGCTCTACCTGCTCTTTGTTGTGCAGAAGCTTTTGAAATTGGTGAAACTAATAAAGATTCTACTCTAACTCTTGGATTATAAACTTTTTGTTTTGAAAATCCTGGATCAACAACATAAACTATACCATCTATAGTTAATGAAGTTTCTGCTATATTAGTCGATATTATAACTTTTCTACCTGGTTTACCATTTGGATTTGAATTTTGAGGAGCTTTTTCAAAAATTTTTTGTTGTTGATTTGGTGGTAATGAACCATATAATGGATAAACTTTAATTGGACCACAATTTTGTTCACGAATTAATTCATCACCTTCTAATTGAATTTTTCTACATGCATCTTCAATTTCTTCTTCCCCAGTTAAAAATAATAATATATCACCTTCTTCTTCTGTTGCATGGATTTGTAATACTGTTCTTATAGCTGCATCTAAATAATCTTTTTGAAATTCTGGTGTATAATAAATTTCAACAGGATGTGTTCTACCTGGTACAGCTAATAATGGAGCATTATTAAAATATTTTTGAAATTTTTCTGCATCTAATGTTGCTGACATAATTATAATTTTTAAATCAGATCTTCTTAAACTAATTTGTTTTAATAAACCCATTAAAATATCTGTTGCTAAAGTTCTTTCATGTGCTTCATCTAATATTATACATGAATATTTATTTAAATCATGATCTTCCATAGCTTCTCTTAATAACATACCATCAGTCATATATTTTAAAATTGTTTTATTACTTGTTTTATTTTCAAAACGTATAGAATAACCAACTTCTTCACCTAATTCAACATCCATTTCATCAGCAACTCTTGATGCAACAGACATTGCAGCAACTCTTCTAGGTTGAGTACATGCAACTTGTTTACCAGTTAAATGAGGTATTTCATCATATAATACAAATTGAGGAATTTGAGTAGTTTTACCAGAACCAGTTTCACCAACGAAAACCATAATTTGAGTCAGATGAAAAATTTTTAAAAATTCTTCTCTTTGTGAATGAACAGGTAAATCACGTCTTGTTTTTAAAATTTTAAAATATGATGAACTTAATTCTTCTCCTGTAAATGGATTTTTTGGTCCATTTTCTAAATTTTCTGCTTGTTTTGATGTTGTTTGATGACGAATTAATCCTTTAAATTCTCCATCATCATGATGAATTAATTCTTGATTTGGTAAATCATGAGGATGTTTCCTTAATGATTCTTCAGCTGCTTCTGCTACTTTTTCAGCTTGTGAATCATCTATTTTTTGTCTTTTATGTGATCTTTCACCCATTTCTAAATAGAGTTTTGTTAATTGATTTATTATTGTTAAGTTTTTTTATTTTTTTTTGATGGCATCGCTTTTGAAGCTTTTTGATAAAGGGTTAAAAAAAAAATAGGCAAAAAATGAACTACAAGTATATACAGGAAAACAAACAAAAAAATACATATGGTAGCAACTACAAACAAAAAAATTACCTAATCTAATGGAACACTATAAAATTCATAAAAAACTAACCTTATCTTTCAAGATTATTATACCAATCATTTAAACTAGCAGATAAAACTTCTCTCATAAAATTTTTTTTAGGATCCATTTTAATACTACCACTTTTACGATTTAAAAAAAAATTTGATAAATTTTGTTGTAAATTTCCCTTATTTTTCAAATTATATTGAGATAAAGTTATAAAATTATAATTTATATAAAAATCATTAAATAAAGTAATAATTAAATTTAATTCATCTTTTGTTAATTCTGGTGTTGTATTACCAATATATGGTAAACTTTTAAAAATATCATTATAAAAATTTTGAAATAAATTTGATTTTTCATCAATTGTTAAAGAAGATTTTAAATTATTTAAATTTATTAAAAATGTAAAAATACTTGTTATAAATAAATTACCAGATAAATTTAATTCTTTATATAAATCATTTATTTTTGAATTTTCTGATAATAAATTTTGACAATATACAGATGTTGTATTTAAATCATGAGTTAAAGAAATTTTTTTTGTAATTGTTGTTGATTTTATAATTATTGAATTTATTGAAGAATTTTTTTTATAATCATTTTTTGATTGTGATGAAATTATTGAATTTGTAGATGATGATGTCATTAAGAATATAAATTAAATAGCAAAAATGAAATAAAATAAACTAGTAAAAAGAAGAAAGAAAGAGTTAACGATATATTAAAAAGAGTTATTCATTACATTTTCTTCGCTTTTTGTTATCATCATAATAGTTGCAAAAGTTGATATGTTTACATAAGAAAAAAAAAAAAATAAAAAAGAAAAAAAAAAAAAGATTATGAATCTTACTTATTGTCTTTTTAATACAAATTACATATTGTTTTATCATAACCAATAATCGTATAAACTTGAATATTAATTTAATTTAATCCAATAAGCTTAAAACGTATATATTAAATCCGATATGAAATGAAATGAAACAAAAAGAAATTCATATATATGTATGTAATATATTAATCGTAAAATTAAATATAAGAAAAAAGTAAAAAGTGAAAAAAAAGTAGGATAAAAAAAAAAATTTTTTTTTCAGATGTTATATATACAGTATTTCGGCATATATGACAGACCGTTGAGATCTTAAAAATCACTAAAACAAAATTAAAATTAAAAATTTTTTTTGAAACAAGATTATATATTTTTTATCATATTAACTTATGACATATTATGGTTTGATTTAATCATGAAAAATAATAGTATCATCTCTCTCTCATTTCATGAATGATCCGTTGTTAAGTTATTTGATATTTGATATTTTTGAAACCATTTTATTTGAAACAAGAGATTATAATAAAACATGTATGATTCAACAACTGGAAAAGAAATCCGAATCTAATAGATATTGCAGCTTTGCATTTCAATAAGTTAAACATCATAAATCTAGACTCTCAAATATAAATTATTAAAAAGTATCAAGATATTGCAAAAAAAAAAAAAAAATTTTTTTTTCTTGGTTTTATATCTGTATTGCTGCTCTACAGTAACTCACATTGAAATAATCCGTTTTTAAAAATCGTAGTGGATCTTTCTTAGAAACTTGATAGAAACAGTTGATTATTGTAAAGTCGTAGCAACGGGCATTTTGAAATTTTTAGAAAGTACTCCGTCATTTTTCTAGATGGAAAGAGAATGATTGATTGTTTGTTTATTTCAGGGTTCTCAGAAGTGTTTCTATGTATTTAATTTAGACTAAGATGAAAATCGTAACAAACTTTAAATAAATGAAACAATAATAGAAGCAAAAGAAATTAAAAAAATAATGATTTAACAAAGTTAAATTAAATTACGTATTAATTAAGCATAAATATATTCTTCTGTACAACACTGTGATTTGATAAAAAAAAGGGGACCCGACCCCATTTAATTAATTAATTAATTAATTTTGCCGCTTTTGGTGTGAAACAAACAATGCAATACAATACAAAAAAGAAACAAGGCATAAAAAGGTCCCATACGCCGTCTCACGTACCTTTACTACCCCGTTAGTCGAAGTCGTTCGGTCGTCAAGTAGTAACGTGTACTGACAATCAAAAAACAACACAACAAAACAAAACAAAAAAATAAATAATATTTTAATCGCGATTCGAAAAGAAAATTAGAACGAGAAAATTAGCTCACACACGATTCTTAAATAATGAGTGTTGGTGAGGTATAACAACAAATAGATGAAAACAGAGAGAAGAAAAAAAAATCCCCCTAAGGAATAAGCCATGTAATTTTTCAACAATAAACATTCTTTATAAAAGTGGGTTATTTAACAATGCTTAGGTTTAAGAACAAACAAATAAACAAATAAATAAACTTAAGAATTATATAAGTTTAATTAAGAATTTTAACTAAGTAATAAAGTGATGTAACATCTTTTACATTCAGACTAATTTCTAAACCTAAATGAAACTTCTTGGAAGTAATTTTTATTTTTTTTTTTCAACTTTAAGAGGTCTGTTTATTTTTACATTTACGATGAAAGAGATATGACAACGTAACCGGGCAATCATCATTCATGTAACGAAGTAACCGTGAAAAGCAAAGAAAAAACAATTAATATCAGTTGCTGGTTAAAAAATGAATCTAAAAATCTTTCTATTTCTATTGATCTAATATAGACCTTTCAGGTAAGATAATTAAGATGACATGGCTGGGAATTTAAATTAAAATTAATCAATAGAAAAAAATAATTAAAGAAAATTTAGACGAATTTTTATTTATTTTTTATGTTTGTGTCATATTCCAATTATGAAAAATAAAAATATTTACTTGTAGTTAAATCCCAATTGGGAAATAAAAAGGCTTAAAATTTTATTATGATAAATTCCAGATTCGGATTTCTTAACTATGTGATCCACGTGATCTACACGTAGTTAAGACAAAATAATCCGAGGGCACACATAAGATATTAGATATAAGATTTTGTGCATAAAAACAACATAAAATGTAAACAATTACACAAAATGAAAATAAATAAAAAAAAAATATCACGATCGACAAGTAACAAAAAAAAAATAAAAATAAATTAGAAATTTAAAAATTTAAAAATTTCTTAAACAATATTTTAACAAAATAAAAACAACAACAATTTCCTTTCCACTTAAAATTTTTTATTTTATAACTCCTTCTCCCTTTCAGTTATTTTTTTTTTTTTATATTTCTTTCTTTTATATTAATCAACCAATCCTTCGTTCATTCATTCATTCCTTTTTTTAAAATTCTAACCTTTAGTCGTTCCTTTAAATACAAGTATATATTATTTAATTATACCCCCCAATCCTTTTTCCCATAAAAGTCAAATTTACAAAAAATTATAGAATAGAAGAGATTTATAGATAAAGAAAATAAAAATGAAATTTACAACAACTACATTATTGGCAATTTTGTCATCATTAGTTTCAGTTAAAGCTACATGTTCCCTTGATTCTGGAAATTATTATTGTTCAGAAACTTCAAAAGTCATTTATTCAGGTATTGGATATTCAGGTACTTATCAAGATGTTACTAATATGGATGAAACTTCAGGTACTTGTACTCAAGAATCATATTCATTTAGTGGTAATTTAAGTCCTTTAGATGAAGAATTATCAGTTCATTTCAGAGGTCCATTAAAATTATTACAATTTGGTGTTTATTATCCAAGTAGTAGTAATAGTAAAAGAGAAGTTGAAGAAGAAGAATGTAGTACAAGACATATTCATCATAAACATAAAAAGAGAGCTACCGAAATTGTTCAAGTTACTCAAACTGTTATTGTTGATTCAAATGGTAATACTATTACTTCTTCAGCTACTCAAACTTCAACTTCTACAGATATTGCAGATGTTGTTGCTTCTTTACAAGGTGAAGGTAAAGCTTATAGATCACTTTCAACTTCTTCAGCTCCAACTACAACCACTGCTTCAACTACTAGTTCATCATCATCATCATCATCAAGTTCTAGTAAAGCTTCTTCAAGTAAAACTTTAGCTACTTCATCATCAGCTCAAGATTCAACTGCTACTGGTGCTTGGGTAAGAGATTCTTATTATACCCCAGGTAGTACTGATAATTGTGTTATTTTAAATTATTATGGTGGATCAGGTTCAGGTGTTTGGTCATCTGTATTTGGTAATTCATTATCTTATGCTAATTCAGATAATTCAGGTGGTTCATCAAGTGCTGTTGCATTAGAAGAAGTTACTGTTGGTTCAAATAGTGAATTTATTATTATGTCAGGTGAACAATGTTCTTCTAGTGATGGATGTGGTTATTATAGATCTGGTTCAGTTGCTCATCATGGGTTTGGTGGTTCATCAAAAATCTTTATTTTTGAATTTGAAATGCCAACTGATAGTTCATATAGTGGTTATAATGCTGATATGCCAGCTATTTGGTTATTAAATGCTAAAATTCCAAGAACTTTACAATATGGTGATGCTTCATGTTCATGTTGGAAAACTGGTTGTGGTGAATTAGATTTATTTGAAATTTTATCAGCTGGTTCATCTAAATTAATTTCTCATTTACATGATGGTCAAGGTGGTCATGATGGTACTGTTAATGGTGGTGGTGGTTCTCAAGATTATTTTGCTAGACCAACTTCAGGTTCTATGAAAGCTGCTGTTATTTTTACTAGTGATGATATTCATATTGTTCAAGTTGATGATTCAACTAATTTTGGTTCTTCATTAGATGCTGATACTGTTAATGAATGGATAAATCAATCTGGTTCTGCTGCTACTATCGGTTATTAGATACTATAATAGTAATATATTCCACCTAAAATAATAAAAAACATAATACTTTTAAATAGTTTTGTATTAATTTTAATTCGTTTGCTTTTCCTTTTTTAAAAAAATATATATTATCGATTGAGAAACAAAAAAAAAAAAAATAAGCAACCAATTCTTCTCTTGTATGTCCGTTGGTGTTGATATAGGAACTGGATCAATTAGAATACTTTATAATAATAATAATAATAATTTTACTGAACAATATGAAGATTCATTACCTATAACAACAAAATATGGGAAATATATTACACAATCATCGATTGAAATATATGAAAATTTAATTAAATTATTACCACCACGAGAGAAATTTAAATCAATTGGTATAACAGCAACATGTTCAATTGTAATAAGTAAAAAAATTTTAATAGATGATGAAATTTATTTAATTCCTTATAATTTAGAAAATGGAAATGATATATTATTATGGATGGATCATAATTGTTCAATTGAAAAAACTAATGAATTAAATAAAATTTTACCTCCAAAAATATTAAATCAATTAGGTGGGAAATTTATATCAGAATTAAGTTTACCAAAATTAAAATATATAAATGATGAAATTAATGATAATAAAGATTTAGTTATTTTTGAATTATATGATTGGATAAGTTATTTATTAAAAAATGGATATAAAAATGGGAAAGTTAAATATTTTAAACTGAATTCTTTTAATGATGAAAATAGTTATGCAATTGATGGATCAATAAAAGGTTGGTCAACCGATTTTTTAAATTCTTTAGGAATTAAAATTGAAATAGGTCGTAGTGAATCAATTGGAAATAAATTATTACCTATTGGAACACCAATTGGTTATATAAATAATAACAAAGAAAAAGAAGAAGCATTAATAGTTCATGGTTGTATTGATTGTTATAGTGGATGGTTAACTACATTTTCTAAAAATTCAATATCAATGATTGCTGGTACTTCAACATGTTTTTTATATAGTAGTGATGATCAAAAAAATAATGATTATATACCTGGTATTTGGGGTCCATTTGAATTAACTAAAAAAGGATTATATATATATGAATTTGGTCAACCAGCAACTGGGAAATTATATGAAAGACTATTTGAAAATAATAAAGATGATGAATTTAATTTTGAAATTATGGAAGAAGAAACTAAGAAATTAGAAAATAAATTTAATAAATCTATACAAGAATTAATTAAAGGATATTTTTATTATGGTGATATAAATGGTAATAGAAGTCCATATCAAGATTCAAAAATGTCAGAAATGATTATAGATTCAAATAATTTAAATTTACCAAATATTATTGAAAATAATTCCTTTGAAAGTCAAATTATAAAATATAATTTAATTATTGAATTTTTAATATTTCAAACATTTCAATTAATTAAAAATTTAAAATTTAATAAAATTATAATATCTGGTTCACAATCAAAAAATATTAGATTTTTAAAATTATTAAGTAATTTAACTCAAAAAAAAATTATAATTGGTAAATCTAATGTTGTTAAAGGTGCTCAATTAATGGCTAATTTAGGATTATTAATGATTGAAAAAGGGATTGAATATAATGAAGCATTTGATGAAATTATAAAAGGAGATAAGGAAGAAGATGATGAAAATGTTATAATTCCAAATTTAAAAGATTATCAATTATTATTAAATAAATTTGAAGTTATTAAAGATATGGCTGAATCACAAAGAAAATATAGAAAATTAATGAATATAGAATGAATAGCTTAGAGGTTACGATAGCTTAGAGGTTACGATTAATATGTATTGTTTTTGTTTAGTAAATTTTGCATATATATATATCAATAGATTGATTTTGATTGTATTAGATTATTAAGATTAAGATTAACAATAACAATAAACAAAAGAAACAAAAAAAAAAAAAGGTTTTAGCAGTCGATATATTTTATTCAGTACAAAAATTGAAGTTGTTCCAGACCAAACAAAACAAACCTATATTTTGGTTTCATCTTTAGACGAAACTTCAGTTTATATGATTGATATATAAACGATGTGATCTATAATTAGTTTAATGTTTGTTTTATTTCCTCCCCTCTTTTTTAGTCGTTACTTTACTATGTAGAATATTCTAAACTAAAAGAAAAACTAAGCCAAATTAAATTATATAAGAAAGATCATACATTTTTATTTATTTTGTTGTTTGTTTGTTTCTAAAACCTAACTTAGTATAAACCCGAAAGTAAGAAAAAGAAGGTATTAAGTGATTCAAGTGTGATATATTATCGGAAATAGTAATAGTCAATTATATCATATCATATCATATCAAAATATTGAATAGTATATCATACGGCATAAAATATATAGAATATAAAATAGAATAATTATCTTCCCCCATACAAAAAAATCAGAAAAAAAAGTGAGAGAATAAAAATAAAAATAAAATATTAAAATAAATAAAATAAAATAAAACGACAAGGGGACAAGACAAGACAATACTAATACAACACTAATACTAACACTAACACTAACACCAATAATAACAATACAATATACATAATAAACTATTTTCATTCTTTTTTTTTATACACACCCAATTATAAAAATTATATAATATTATACTATACTATATTACTTATAACATTTACTATTCAACTAAACTCAAAGCCAAACCCCAAACCCCAATCCCCAATCTGGTTAAGAGTTAACAATCATGGATGATAACAATATAAACAACAATAATAACAATCTTATTAATAATAACAATAACAATAATTATCAATTTAGAGAAAATTCATCGGTGAAACAACAACCATCAAATACTAATAATACTGATTCTGTATTATCTGATTTTTTCAATAATGGAGCAAATACATCAAATAATTCAATAACTAAATTAACTAATAAACATACAACATCAAAACAACCTAAAAAGAAAAGAAAAACTAATGTACGAGCGTGTGATGCTTGTGCTATTAGAAAAGTTAAATGTGAAGCAACAAGACCTTGTTCTCATTGTGTTGCCAATAATTTAAATTGTACTCAAAATAGGGAAAGAAAGAAATCTGGTCCTAAAACTTTAACTAAGAAAACTTTAGATTCTATAAATAGTTTAAGTGAAGTTATTGAATTAAATACTTCTTCTCAAAATAATGGGGCATCAAATAATAATAATAATAATAATAATAAATTATCAAGACCTTCAATACTGAAATCATCATCTGCTAATAATATATATTCAAAAAGTCCTTCTTTAGATGAAGAAATGATATCTACAAGTAATAATAATTCAGTTACTCCTCCAATATCGAATAGATCATCAATCGTACATTCTTCAAATACTCCTAATTATCCAACAAATACTACTTTCCAATCACCAAATATAGAACGAGATACTACCACACACAATATTACTACTACAACAACAACAACATCATCAAATAATATACCCATAAATTCTTCAAATGATGAATATGTTGTTACCCCATATTATTTAATTGAAAATTTAAATTTAATTGGTGAAGAACCTGCTATACATGAATTAATTAAACCTTTAACAGTATCTTCAGTATTATCTAATTATTCAAAATTAGTTGAATTTTTAATTATAAATTATCCAAATTTAAAAAATAATTTAAATAATAATCCTCATCATCAAGAAATTAATTTAATTGATCATCATGATGATTCATTATATTTAAGTACTTTATTAATTATATTAACTTTAAATCAAATTATTGCAGAAGTTTTAATTAAATTAAAAAAACAAAAATTTAAAAAATTTATAAGATATCCAAAAAAATTTTTAATGTTTAGAGCTTTTAAAAATTTTAAAAATTTATGTCATTTTAAAGTATTGGAAATTTTTACATTAATTGAAAAAAATTTTATTGTACCACCAATAATTCCTCAAAATAGAAATAATAATAATAATAACAATAATAATGGTCAAGGTGGTGGTGGTGGTGGTGGTAATAATTTAATTTTTATGCATTTAAATCAATATCAAATTTATTATAATTTATCATTAAGTTCAATTCAATTATGCAATTATTATCATATATTAAATTTAACAAATACTTTAAATACTTCAAATTCTATACAAAATAATTATGGTAATGAAGCTCAAGAACATCAAAAAATTTTGTATATTCATCGTGCTATAACATATTTTCAATTAATTAATATTAAACAAAATGATTCAATATTACCTGTACAAGAATTATATGAATTATTATATGATTTTGAAAGATATTATATAATTTTTTCATCACATAATTATAATTTAAATGTTACAAGAAATAATAATATTATATTACAATTACAATGTGATAAATTTAATGGTAAAGGATTTATTTATCAATTAATGAATATTTTAACAAATAAACAATTAATTAATGAATTATGTTTTAATTCAAATTTTAATATATTTTTAAATTATGATAAACCAAAAGAAGGATATTTTGAAATTAAACAATTATTAATTAAATTAGATTCAAATGAATCTATATATAAAATATTATTAAATATAACATTATTTAAAATTTTATTAATTAAACCATTAAATTTTAATTCAAGTAAAGAAGAAATTATAGAAATTATATTATCATTAAATAATATTTTAGAAATTTCAGATTCTGATATTTTTAAAGTTAAAATATCAAATTATCAAATTTTACAACCAATGTTACATTTATTAAAAATTTTTTTAGAAATTAAACAAACAGAAGTTACAATGGGTAAACCTGTTAATATTCAAGATCAAGAAATTTTAATTAGATATAGTGATAATTTAATTTTACATTTTCCATTTTTTAATAATATAAATAAATTAATAAGAGCTCATAAAATTTTAAATAATTGGTTTTTAAATTTAAGTGAATTTAGAAAAGATAATGATTTACAAACAATAAAAGTTGAAGAAGAAACTTTAGAATCAATTCCTTTAGTACAACAACAAGTTGATGAAAGTCAATTTAATGATTTACATACAGGTATTACACCACAACAATCAGCCATTGGATTAAATAATCAATTACACAAGATACAAATGCCAACAACAACAACTAGTACAAGTAATATAATAACACCTATTTTACCTCACGTACAACTGCAACAACGTATAGCTAGTCAAATTGATATAAATGAATTATTAAAAGATTTTCATGGATCTAATTTAAAAGATAATGTAATGATTAATCCTACACCTACATTACAACATCAAGCAGATGATGAAGAAGATCAAGATGAAGATGATATATTTTCAATAGTACCTCAAAATGCACATGGACATAAATTTGTTAAACAAGAACAATTTAATCATCATCAACAACAACAACAACATCAACATCATATTCAACAAACTCCAATTACTGTTAATATACCTACACCATTAGATAATGGAACACCACAATCGGGAAATGGAGTTGGAGGATTAGCGATTAGTGCTAGTACTAAAAGTTTTTTATCATTATTTAATACAACTCAATATATTGATGAAAATGGTCAAATTATAAATACAGGAAATACAAGTACGACTACTAATAATAATAATGGTGGTAGTGGTAGTATTAATAATAATAGTTTTTTTAATTTATATCAATTAAATAATTTATCTGAAAAATGAAAATTAATTTATTTTTAAAAGATAAAAAGATAAAAAGATAAAAAGAAAGATAAGTGAAAAATAGAATAGAAAAAGCAATTGTGTGGCTAAATAAAATGACGTAGTGAAAATAATTCTAAAAATCTAAAAATAAAAAAAGCAAAAAGCAAAAAACAGAAATACATGATGATATATAGAATGTATATCTAATAAACAACTTAAAAAAGGGATATAATGACTGACCTTTAGTGGTCATTATATTATATTATTATATTAAATCTTAAAAAAATTGTAGATTACTTTTAATAAAGATATGATAGAAGATAGATAGATAAATAAAAAGATAATAATTTTTGGTACAAATTGAACGACACGTAAAAACAAGACAAGACACAGAAAAAAATTCTAAAAATCCGCACGACACTAACACCATAAAAATAAAAATGAGAATGAATGGGACGGCACTGAAATAATTAGTAACCACTAAAACTAAAACGAGAATAATGCGAATCGAATAGGTGAGAATTGAATCCAGCCTAAATTTAAATTTACTTCTTTCAAACAGCAAAAAAAAAGATAAAATAAAACAAAATAAAATTCAGCAAAAATCAACAACTTAAAAAAAAAAGTAAAAGAAAAAAGACAGTAAAAAAAATATTCAATAATAAAAAAATTTTGACTTATTTTTAATTACAACAACCAACAATAATACAATTGATTTGATATTTATATATATATACATATATTTACTACTACTACCACTACATCATATATATATATATAACAACATATATATATCATCATCATCCCTAATTAACCTTTAAATTCATTTCATTCCATATATATATATATATTCAAATCAACCTTATATCTTAGATTTCCAATAATATATACTAAAATATAACTACTACTACTACAAAAATATTTTTAATATATTATTATATTTTATTATTTTCATTCATATTATTTTTAATTCATTTTATATATATATATACTTATAATATAATATAATATAAAGTAACATCTTAATATTATATTTTATTATTATTTCATCTGCATTAATTCATTTTATTAATTATACTTTTTTTTATTTTAAACATAAATCATGGATTTAGATAATGACGTACCAATGGAAGATGTTGAAGAACATCAACAAAATCAAAATGATTCTTCTATAAAACAATCATCTTCCGATAATTCAATTAATAATCAAGATTCCGGAGTATCTACTACTTCAACAACAGCCACCACCACAACAACAAATGCAGCAATTCCACCAACAACTACATCAACATCAAATAAAACTGAACTAGATTCTTCATCAATTAATCAATTAGATGTATGGATTGAAAAATTATCTAAATGTGAACCACTTTCAGAATCAGATGTTAAAAAATTATGTGATATGGCAATAGATGTATTACAATTTGAAGAAAATGTTCAACCTGTTCAAGTTCCTGTAACTATATGTGGTGATGTTCATGGACAATTTCATGATTTAATGGAATTATTTAAAATTGGTGGTCCATGTCCTGATACAAATTATTTATTTATGGGTGATTATGTTGATCGTGGTTATTATTCTGTTGAAACTGTATCTTATTTAGTTTGTATGAAAGTTAGATTTCCAAATAGAATTACTATATTAAGAGGTAATCATGAATCAAGACAAATTACTCAAGTTTATGGATTTTATGATGAATGTTTAAGAAAATATGGTTCTGCTACAGTTTGGAAATTATTTACTGATTTATTTGATTATTTTCCAATTACTGCATTAGTTGATAATAAAATATTTTGTTTACATGGTGGTTTATCACCAATGATTGAAACTATTGATCAAGTTAGAGAATTAAATAGAATTCAAGAAGTTCCTCATGAAGGTCCAATGTGTGATTTATTATGGTCAGATCCTGATGATCGTGGTGGTTGGGGTATTTCTCCAAGAGGTGCTGGATTCACTTTTGGTCAAGATATTTCAGAACAATTTAATCATACTAATGATTTAAGTTTAATTGCAAGAGCTCATCAATTAGTTATGGAAGGTTTTAGTTGGTCTCATCAAGAAAGTGTTGTTACAATATTTTCAGCTCCAAATTATTGTTATAGATGTGGTAATCAAGCTGCAATTATGGAAGTTGATGAACAACATAATAGACAATTCTTACAATATGATCCTTCTGTTAGGCCCGGTGAACCTACTGTTACTAGGAAAACTCCTGATTATTTCTTATGATTTATTTTACCTTTTTCTGATTTTTTTGTTTTATATAAAAATATATTATATTACTGGTTTTATATTTTTTTTATTTTATAACAAAATATTTTTGTGCTATTAAAGAATTTTAAAGATGTGTGTTTTTTATTTTGTTTTTAAGTTGATTTCAATTTTATTATTATTTTTTTATATTTATTTCAATCTTATCAGTATTTGATTATTCATTTATTATTAGTTTATGTTTATGTTCTTTTTTATTTATGTATATTAAATTTTTTGTTATTTTTAAAGAAAAGAGGTATACGAATTTTTCTTCTAATTTTTTATTTAACTTTTATAATTATATTTTTATAGTCTTATTTTATTTTGAAATGAATCTTAATATATTAAATGTTTTATTATTATACTTGGTTTCTTCTTGAATCTTTGATCTTTTTTGATTTGCAATGTCATAAATCAATGTCCAACTTTATTTTTGACAATCTACTTTTTATTTTTTTTTTTGTTTTTCGTTTGTTGTAATTTTTTTTTTTTTTTTCAGCCAACCAGAAACAGTAAAATTTGAGAAGGTAAGCTTTAAAAAAAACTAAATTCAATTTAAAATCAATCAAACTATTCATTATTTAACCATATACCCTATAACCCTCCCACCATATAATCATGTTAAGAGTATCAACTAAACCAATATTGAATTTAAAATCTTTACCAAAAAGATCACTTTATACATCAGTATTAGAATCAGATATTAATATTACAAAAAATGGTAAAGTTAACCTAGCAGTTGGTACAGGAGGACGTTCATCAAGAACAGGATATACAGCAACAGTATTTGGAGCATCAGGATTTTTAGGTAGATATTTAACATCAAAATTAGCAAGACATGGTACTACAACAATTGTACCATATAGAGATGATTTAAAAAAAAGATTTTTAAAAGTTACTGGAGATTTAGGTGTTGTTAATTTCGTTGAAATTGATGCAAGAAATTTACAAAGTATTGAAGATTCAGTTGCATCATCAGATATTGTTATAAATTGTATTGGTGCAGATTATGATACAAAAAATTTTTCAATGGCTGATGTTAATATTGGTATAACTGAAAGAATTGCAAAAGCAACTAAACAAGCAGGAGTTCCAAGATTTATTCATGTTAGTTCTTATAATGCTAATCCAAATTCTGATTCTATATTTTATGCAACTAAAGGGATTTCAGAAAGAATTGTAAGAGATATTATACCTGATTCAACAATTGTTAGACCTTCACAAATGTATGGTAGAGAAGATAATTTATTAAATTATTTAGGTACAAAAACCAAAATGTTTACACCAAATAGTAATAAAAAAGAAATTTATCCAGTTTATGTATTAGATGTTGCAAGAGCTTTAGAAATTATTGCATTTGATGATTCAACAGCAGGTCAAACATATGAATTAATTGGTCCAGAAAAATTAACTTATAATGAAATTAGACAAATGATTAATGGTATAACTGAAAGTTTTGGACAAATTGGTCCATTTGCTTATCAATTTGCTGATTATGAATTACCTTTACCAATTGCTAAAAAATTAGCAGATTTTGCTCAATTAGTTTGGTGGAAATTACCAAATTCTGATCAAATGACAAGACATACAATAAATCAACATATTGATCCAAATGCTAAAACTTTTAAAGATTTAGGTATTAGTGAAGATGAATTAACTAAATTACCTGAAGTTTTATTTGGTTTTGTTAAACAATGGAGACATCCTTTAATTGCTCAAAAAGCTGTTTCCAAAAAAGAAAGAGAAAGATTAAGAGAAATGCAACATTTTACTCCATAGATTTAAAGAACTTCTTTTTGTATATTAGTTTTCATATAGCATCATAGTTTAATTTAAAATAAAATAAATAAAAAACAGTTAAAAAAAAATTTTTAGCCTTGCGTATTTGACCGAGCTCTATCTTATTTATTTTTATCTGGGTATAAATATCAAATCAATTTTCTCTCTCTCCACACAGAAAATTTTTTGGGGGTAAGAAACAACAAATTAATTATTATGTCAGAATTACCATCTATTGAAATATTTAAAAGTTCAACACCAAGAGGACAAACTGAAATATTGGATCAATTATTTGAACCATGTCCAGCATTATCAACATTTATAATAACAAGAATATTATCATCAAAAGAAGAAAAATCTAAATTTTCAACATATTTTGAATTTATTGAATTAGTTCGTAAAGAATTATTATATTTTTTAGAATTATGTGAAGAAGATATAAATCCAAAAAAAAATTTACCAATTAATCCAATTATAAATAAAATTATAAGTGCTCATCCAAGATTAGGAGAACCAAAGAAAGATTTATTATCAAAACATTCATCAAATGAACAAAAAAATTTGGGTGGTGATGATAGTGAAATTTTAAAAGAATTAAATGATGAATATGAATTAAAATTTCCTGGTTTAAGATATGTTGTATTTGTAAATGGTAGATCAAGAAATGAAATTATTAAAAATATGAAATTTAGAATTGATAGAAATGATATTAAACAAGAAAGAAAAGATGCTTTTAATGCAATGTGTGATATTGCTATTGATAGAGCAAAAAAATTGGAGTCAAAATTATAGATAATAATAATGAAATAAATCAAAAAAAATTCCTTCTATTCTTTATGTTACTTTTTTTTTAAAAAAAAAAGTTGTCAATTCGAATATTCTATTCTCTTGTAAATGATAATAGAAGTTAAATTGTAAATTTAAAGTTAAAAGAGAATCTTAAAATTAAAGATCTTTAAAAGTCGGGTAATTGTGTGCTTCTTTAAATAGTAGTGTGCACATAGCGAAAAATTAGATTTCCTATGTCCATTCCCAAATTATCACCAAAACTACTGGAATATTGAGAGAGAGAACGTTCCTCTAAAATTCTCTTGATAAGAAAAAGGCAAGACAACAATTGTAATCTTAGCACCCTCCCTTTTATTTAAAATAGATTAAAAATAACCTTATATTACAATGGTATGTATCAATTAAATCATCTAATTGAATTGATATAAATTTATATCAATTTATTAAACAAATAAGTATACTAACTTAAAATATTAATTCAAGGCTGGTGCTTTAGAAAATGCAAGAAAAGAAATTAAACGTCTTTCTTTAGAAGATACTGAAGAATCCCAATATGGTCAAATTTATTCAGTTTCAGGTCCAGTTGTAGTTGCTGAAAATATGATTGGATGTGCGATGTATGAATTAGTTAAAGTTGGTCATGATAATTTAGTTGGAGAAGTTATTAGAATTAATGGTGATAAAGCAACAATTCAAGTTTATGAAGAAACTGCAGGTGTTACAGTTGGTGATCCAGTTTTAAGAACTGGTAAACCATTATCTGTTGAATTAGGTCCTGGTTTAATGGAAACTATTTATGATGGTATTCAAAGACCTTTAAAAGCAATTAAAGATGAATCTAAATCTATTTATATTCCAAGAGGTATTGATGTTCCTGCTTTATCAAGAAGTATTAATTATGATTTTACTCCTGGTAATTTAAAAGTTGGTGATCATATTACAGGTGGTGATATATTTGGTTCAATTTATGAAAATTCTTTATTAGATGATCATAAAATTTTATTACCTCCAAGAGCAAGAGGTACTATTAAATCTATTGCTGAATCTGGTTCTTATAATGTTGATGATACTGTTTTAGAAGTTGAATTTGATGGTAAAATTCATAAATATTCTATGATGCATACTTGGCCTGTTAGAGTTCCAAGACCTGTTGCTGAAAAATTAACTGCTAATTATCCTTTATTAACTGGTCAAAGAGTTTTAGATTCTTTATTTCCTTGTGTTCAAGGTGGTACCACTTGTATTCCTGGTGCTTTTGGTTGTGGAAAAACTGTTATTTCACAATCTTTATCTAAATTTTCAAATTCTGATGTTATTATTTATGTTGGTTGTTTTGCTAAAGGTACTAAAGTTTTAATGTCTGATGGTAAAAATAGAAATATTGAAGATGTTTCTATTGGTGATAAAGTTTTAGGTAAAGATGGTTTACCAAGAGAAGTTGTTGGTTTACCAAGAGGTAGAGAAGTTATGTATGATGTTATTGAAAAAACTCAACATAAATCTGAAACTATTTATGGTAATACTTCTTATACTTGTAATTCTAGTCATAAATTAGTTGTTCAAACTATTCAAAAAATTAATATGACTAATCATATTTTAAATGGTGAACCTCAAACATCAGTTTCTTACTTTACTTTGAAAGATCAAGAAGATTCAAATGGTCGTAAATTTAAAATGGTTAAATTTGTTACTAAATCATTTGAACATAAAACTAATGGTCCTGAAGTTGCTATTAAAAAAGCAAATGAATTTAAAGATTCTATTTCTGCTTTAAATATTGATTGGGTTGTTGAAGCTCGTGATGTTATTAAAATGGGATATCAAGTTCGTCGTGCTACAAAACAATTTTCATCTCCTGTTTTAGTAGAAAATGATGTATTATCATCATTAATCCAAGAACAAGGTTTTGATTCTTCAATTGCATCTGAAATGGCTTATTTAATTGGTCTTTGGGTTGGTAATGGTTCTTCTCAAAAAGCTGAATTTTCAATTGATTCAAGAGATGAAGAAATTAAAGAACGTATTAAATATTGTGCAGAATCAGCTCATTTAGAAATGAAAGAATCTCAATTTAAAACCAGTCGTGAATCATTAATTTCTTTAAACAAATCTGGTAATGGTATTCGTCGTAATCAAAAAACTGATAATTTATTATGGTCTTTAATTAATGAAATTTTTGAACATGATGGTAAAAAACTTTCTAAAGCTGTTCCATCATTTTTAAGTTCTGAATCAATTGAAACTCGTGAATATTTCATTGCTGGTTTAGTCGATTCAAATGGTCATGTTAAAAAAGATGAAAAAACTAATGCTTGTATTAATGCTACTATTAAATCTATTTATCCTGCTGTTAGAGATGGACTTGTTGCTGTTGCACGTTCTTTAGGTATTAATACTTCTGTTGCTACTGAAGCTGGTGCTACTATTGGTGGTGTCAATCATAAAGAAAGTTATACTATTAACATGAATGCTTCTTCAGCTTTAGATTCAGTTCTTTCTAAATGTGCTGTTTCACGTAAAAGATCTGTTGAACCAGTTGGTGTTAGTCGTGAACCACAACCATTTTCATTCCATCTTGAAGAAAAAGAAGTTGATGATTTCTATGGTATTACCCTTTCTGAAGAATCTGATCATCAATTTTTATTAGCTAATACTGCTCTTGTTCATAATTGTGGTGAAAGAGGTAATGAAATGGCTGAAGTTTTAATGGAATTCCCTGAATTATATACTGAAATTTCTGGTAGAAAAGAACCAATTATGAAACGTACTACATTAGTTGCTAATACTTCTAATATGCCTGTCGCTGCTAGAGAAGCTTCAATTTATACTGGTATTACATTAGCTGAATATTTCAGAGATCAAGGTAAAAATGTTTCTATGATTGCTGATTCATCATCACGTTGGGCTGAAGCTTTAAGAGAAATTTCTGGTAGATTGGGTGAAATGCCTGCTGATCAAGGTTTCCCAGCTTATTTGGGTGCTAAATTAGCTTCTTTCTATGAAAGAGCTGGTAAAGCTTCTGCATTAGGTTCACCAGATAGAATAGGTTCAGTTTCTATTGTTGCTGCTGTTTCACCAGCTGGTGGTGATTTTTCAGATCCTGTTACTACTTCAACATTAGGTATTACACAAGTTTTTTGGGGTTTAGATAAAAAATTAGCTCAAAGAAAACATTTCCCATCTGTTAATACAAGTGTTTCATATTCTAAATATACTAATGTTTTAAATAATTATTATGATTCAAATTATCCAGAATTCCCACAATTAAGAGATAAAATTAAAGAAATTTTATCAAATGCTGAAGAATTAGAACAAGTTGTTCAATTAGTTGGTAAATCTGCATTATCTGATTCTGATAAAATTACTTTAGATGTTGCTACATTAATTAAAGAAGATTTCTTACAACAAAATGGTTATTCAACTTATGATCAATTTTGTCCAATTTGGAAAACTTATGATATGATGAGAGCATTTATTTCATATTATGATGAAGCTCAAAAAGCAGTTGCTAATGGTGCTCAATGGTCAAAATTATCTGAAACTACTGGTGATGTTAAACATGCAGTTTCATCAGCTAAATTCTTTGAACCATCAAACGGTCAAAAAGAAGGTGAAAAAGAATTTGGTGAATTATTAACTAAAATTTCTGAAAGATTTGCTGAAGCATCTGAATAGATTTAAAAAAAAAAAAAAAATTTAGTTCTTACAAAATTAAAATTAAAAAAAAAAAAAATAATAATTTTTAATGATTTTTATAGCTTTTTTTAAACATTTGTTTTTTTTATATTATTGCAATAAAAGAATATATATATATATTTAAATTTAAAATTTAATATTTAATTAACACAAATTAATACAATAATCACTAATTGAAGTTAACAATTCCCAAAAACTTTCAAAACAACTAACTAAAAAATTATCAACACCATCTACTAAATCTCTAACATCATCATCAAATGAATTAATAATTTCATCATTTGCATTTTCGTTAATATCATTAGTATTACTCTTATTAAAATTTAAAGGATATTCATTAATTGGAATACCACGAGGTGTATAAATAGGTTGAGGAATAGCATCAGGTTCTTGATTAATTAAAATAGTACTAGTTAAATCACTATCTGATTTTTCATCATCATCATCATCAATATTTCTACTATTATTAATACCCATTTCTAAATCTCTATTTTCATCTTGCAGTTGTGATTGTATTGGTGGTTTTCTAAACCAAGCAGTTATTGAATCTAAAAAAGATTTATTTGGTTCTCCATAATTATCAGATTGATAAGGATGTCTACCATTTAAAATTAATTCATTATTATATTGAGAATCAGATGGTCTAAATCTACTATATCTATTTTCAATAAATTCATTAAATACATTAGTTCCAAATATTGAATTTGGTTGTTGATGATAATGTTGATTTTGTTGTTGTTGTTGATTCTTAAGCATATTTCGATTTGGTGGAATATATAAATCAGGTTCATAAGGTGGATCATGAGGTGATATTAAACTTGAATGAAATATAGGTGGACTTATTATTGAATTTTGTGAATTTGATGATATTTCAAAATATGAACTTGATGAAATTTGTGGTATAACTTGAATTGTTGCTGGAGTATAAGGTGGTATATCAAAATTAATTGGAGCTGTTTGAATTATATTAATATCTTGTTGTTGAGTATTATTATTATTTTGTTGTTTATGTTGTTGATTATTATTATTAAGTCTTTGTTTTTCAAATAAATCATGATTATATTTATGACGATGATGATGATGATGATATAAAGGTTTTGATAATGATGGAGAAGTTAATGGGAATGTAATTGATTTTGTTTCATTTTCTTTTTGATTATTCCTATATATTGGCTTGTTATTGCTTCTTGAAACGTTGTTTAATTGATTCATTTATTTTATTTGGCGTTTAATTGTGAGTGATTGATTGCAAATCAAAAAAAAAATTACATTTTTTTGCAATACCCACTGTATAATAACAGTATAGTGAGATTTTCTGTTGCATTACATATTGGGGACTAAAAAATTAAATTTAAAGCGGAGAGAGAAATTGTTGATATTATAATATGTGATATTATGTAATCCAAGCGTTGTATATAGGAAAATGTTGTATATAGGAAAAAGAGGTACGACACTCTATAAAAAAGGAAAGTCGTCTATGGAACTGACTAGAAGATTCTAGTTCTCGGATATAAGTTCATAGTAATGTCGTTTATTGAACTGACTAGAATATTCTAGTTATCGGATATA